>VZUI01073082.1:0-148259 GCA_013401135.1 Cettia cetti
CCGGCGGCGCCGCGCTGCCCCCGCCGTGCGGGACCGGGCGGGACGGGGAGGGGCGGTGCGGGGGGTCGGTGAGGTGCGGGGCCGGGGGCCGGGGCGGGGCGAGCCGGGCGTGCGGGCGCTGCGGGAGCCGCTCCCGACTGCACCGCCCGCAAAGTTTCCAGCGCCGCGGAGCCAGGCGGAAAAGGGCGTGGGGGCGCGGCGGTGACCGACGTGCCCTCCAGCCAATGGGAACGCGCCTCCGCCCCTAACGGATGGCAGCGCTGACCAATGGAGAGCAAGGAAAGGGGAGGGCGCGGCGGGGCCGCCTCGGCCGCGGGGGAGGGGCGGTGCGCTGACAGCTGGGGCGGGATCGGCCCCCCTCGGCTGCCCTCGGCTCCGTTCGGCTCGGCTCGGTTCGGCTCCGTTCCGTTCGGCTCGGCTCCGTTCGGCTCGGCGCCACTCGGCTCCCTTCGGCTCGGTTCCGTTCGGCTCGGCTCCGTTCGGCTCGGCTCTGTTCGGCCTGGCTCGGCCCGGTTTGGCTCAGCCCAGCTCGGTTTGGCTTAGCCTTGCACAGATTGGCTCAGCTCAGCCCACCACAACTTGGCGTGTCTTGGCTTAGCTTGGCTCAGCTTGGCTCTGCTCAGCCCAGAGCAGCTTCCTTCAGCCCAAGTCAATTCAACCTGACTTGGCTCAGCCTGGCACAGATAAGCTCGGCTCAGCTTAGCCTGACACAGCTTGGTTTGGCTCTGCTCGTCCCAGCTCAGCTCTCTTCAGCCTGTCTCAGCTCAACTCAGCCCAGTATGGCTCAACTCAGCTCAGCTCTGTTGGGCTTTGCAGAGCTCATTTTACCCTGGACCAGCTCAGCTCAGCTCAGCTCAGCTCAGCCCCTCGTAGGAGCAAGTCGTCCAGTGCCCCCCACCCTTGGCCCCCCATAGAGCACAATGACCTCCCCACACAGCCCACCCCAGCAGTGGGACACATGGTGACACGGGGTGACAATCCAGGACCCCAACCCTGTCCCCAGCCTTGGCACACAAGGGCACATGGTGGTCACCAACCCTTGGACGCTTGGATTTGGTGGGGACAATGTCCCTCACATTCCCGTGGCACCTCAGTGACCTGCAGCACTGGGGACAGAGCAGGGATGAAGCAGGGACAGGGGTGCATGTCCCACCTCAGCCACGTCCCTGCTGTGCCACTGCCCTGGGGCCAGCTGGCAGCTCCTGTTTGTCCAGTGAATTTTTATCCGGTGGAAACCAGCAGGTAAATATTCCTGACTGGCTGATAAGATGCAAGGCTTGGCCTCCCAGCTCTGCCCCTGGGCTCTGCACAGAAGCACCAGGGAAGGGACTTCAGTGCCTGTGGAGCATCACTGGGTCAGGAGAGAGGTGGGAATGCTGACCCTGGGGCAGGGGGACACGGCAAAGGTGCCAAATGGCACCTCCAAAACGCACCCAAGACTGGCCCATCCTACCACAGTCAGGCATCACCATGGCACAGAGCATCTCCTGCTCATCCCAGCGTTCCCTGCTGTGTGGGATGGGGCCCTGCCGTGAGGAACAGAACACACGGATCTTCCTGGATTTTTGGGACCAGGAAAAACCTGTCAAAGGGGAGGTGACAGCGTGGTCCCCTCACGCCCGGCGCTGTCCCTCCGTTTGATGTGGGGCCCAGCCTCGGCAGCCTCGCCACGCCGGCTCCGTGCTGTCATCCCCAGTAAATAAAGCCCAGCACAATTGCCTGCTTGGTTATTAATTTTTTGCTTCATCAAAGGCAGCTTTAATCATCCCTCTCCCTCGCAGCACACACCGTGTGGCATGGATTGGGATGGACAGCAGAGCCCCAGTGACCCCAGTGCATCCTCACCTGGCCCCAAGCCCACATGATGACCCCAGGGTGGCCATCAGACCCCCACATGTCACCGTTTTGAGTGGATTTTCCCATCTTTTCCTTGATCCTAACGTTATAAAAGCAGCACCACCGTACCCCAGGAAGAGAGGATTTTCCCCTCTGGAATGTACAAACCCTGCTGCCCTCACTGTGGGTCCAGGGTTCACCTGGCACTCAACTGCGGAAATCCTGCTCCCTGGAGAAGAGTGGATGATTTTCTCAACCAGCTCTTGTCCTTCCCTGATTCCCCTTTCCTCCCTCCCTGCTTCCATCCCCAATATTGGATTATTCTCTGCCACATTGCTTGCTGAGGACCTGCATCCCACAATTCCTACAGATGCCCAGCAATTTTTTTTCCACCAAAAAGCCCCTCTGCAGCTCCATGGACACCTCCACGTGTTGTCCTCATGACCCCCAGCCCTTCTCCACCTCCTCAGGGCACGGACCCCCCACCCTGGAGGAACCCTCCAGAAGGGAAGGGGCTGCTCTTTCCCTACTTCCATGGGGCACCGTTCCACCAAAAAAGGGCACAGCGCTGGCACAGAGCACGGGGCGGGGAGCAGGAGCTGCGTGTCCCATCCGCAGGCTGTGCCTGCCCCGTGGGCTCGGGGCCGTGACCTGGCGCCTCGCACGGCTCTGCCGGAGCCGGCAGCACCTCGCGGGAAGCGGCTGCTGCCGGGGCCGGCTCCAGCCTCTCCAAAAATCCAGCGGAACGGGACGGGCTTCTCCACAAACCTGTCGGGCTGCATTCAGCCGCGCGGAGCCGGCGTTCGCCCGTGTGCCGCGTTCGGTGGCTGCTGGAAACTCGCTGCCCGGGACATCCCCGGAGAGCCCCGGATCCTGGCACTGAGGTCCCCAACATGTGCCATGGGGGTGGGTGTCCCACCCCGTCATCCACCCATTGGGAGTGCCCAGTTGGGGTTGCCGTGTCTCTTCAACCCAGAGCCTTTTTTTGTTATTTTTCTGGAGGAGTTTTCTCAAATGAGGACAATTAAAACAATGGGGAAATGGAAAGTTTTTGTCAGGGAGCTGCAGTGGCAGAGGGAGAAGGTGCTGTGGTGAGTCAGCCTTCCAAAAAGAAGCCCCAGCGCCAGGTAAACAAACTGCAAACCAGGAGGTGTTAGTCACCGGCCCGGGCTGTGCCGGCCCCAGCCCGGGAGGGCAAAACCCTTCCAGCTCCGGGGAAGGGCTCTGCAGCCCCAAACCCCACCGGGGAGAGCAGAGCGGCACCTGCTCCTGCCGTGGTGATCCCGCCAGCACCATCCACCGGCTCTGCTCCCCGGGATCCCACCGCTCTGGGGACACGCTCCGTGTGGCTGTGCCGTGTTTTTCCGGCTCTGATGTGGCACATTTTTCTGCGGGGCCGGGCGCTGCCGGGGCAGGAGCAGGACGGCCGGGTGCTCCTCCAGGGTGGCCATGGCTCCCCACGGGACCTTGGGCGAGTCATTGAATGCTTCTGTGCCGCCAGCTCGCCGTCATTACCGTGGAGCCAGACGGATGGATGCCCGGGGGAGAGGGCAGGAGTCGCCTCGGAGCTGGCTCCTGCTTCCACACTGGATCCAGGCTTGGACTGAGCGGTGCCTGACGGGGCTCCCCTCCTCCTGCCCTGCTCTGAGAGGAGTCCCGGTCTGGGATGCTGGGTGCAGCCCCTGGCTGATCCAGAGCCCCCCACAGCCCTGCCTGGGGAACATCTGGCAGGGGATACACTGACCAAAGGAGGCTGGGATGCCCCTCATGCCACCGTGTGTCATATAAGGGTGAGACCCACAGGGTGGAAATCCATATGGGGTGAAAAACACCTTCCTGGATGGAGAGAAAGGCCCCTGGGCTGCTCTGTGCCCAATTGTCACAGAATCAGAGTGGTTTAAGATACAAGGGACCTTAAAGAGCATTTTGTTCCACCCCCTGCCATGGGCAGGGACACCTTCCACTAGACCAGGTTCCTCCAAGCCCCCTTCAATCCCATTTTTCCCACTGGGAAAAAGAAAAGGACTCAAATTATCCACTGGAGGAAATCCACAGCACTCAGCTGATGCATCCCAGAGGGAGGATGCAGCTTCCACGGGGATGGACAAGCCCATGAGGATGGTCCAGAGCAAGCTGCACACACACACAGAAGCAACAATAAATCCTTTCCCACCAAGCAGAACTTTCCTCTTGTCCAGAGATGCCAAATGTCTGCAAGTTTGTACCTTTTCCCTAAAATGGATTAATTACACTCCCAGTTGGGTTATCAGTGGCTGCTGCTGCCATCAGACCTTGCTGTGTTTTAGCAGGAAAACCCATATCTTTTGTTCCCACCTGTGTTTCTGCACCTTTTGGCTGCCTGGCAGGGCAGAGAGGATCCCCCTGTGAGGCTGCCTGCCCTGCCAACCCCCTCTGACCTCAGCATCCCTGCTAAAAACATCACCCTGTGCAAAATCCAGTGCTCTCAGCCTCCTCCATCACTCGCCCCCTTGGCCACCACCCCGGAGCTGCCAGCGCAGCCGTCGGATGTCTGCTCTGCTGACTCCATATAATGTGAGTTTTACAAATGAAAATGTCACATGGCCCTAAATTAAATACTTTGGAGAAACCCATTATAATGCAGCAGCACAATTAGCTTTATCAGCCAGCCCAGAGTCATGCCAAAAACCAAAGCCGACTCACTTGACAGGAGCTGCCATCCATGAAACCAAGCTAACGACTTTAATTATATTTTTAGCTTCTAATTTTTGGCTGACAGTATCCTCAATTACCCAGCCCATAATTTGTGCAGGGACGGCGATCAGCCTCACCTGGCCTGTAATTCCCAGGATCAGCCCTTTTATCCCTTTTAAATATTAAATTGACTCCCACTGGCCACCCTCCAGTCCTCTGGAATTTCCCCAGGGTTTTAGTGTTAAAAATTAACAGCAGAGCTCTTGGGCAGGCTGCAAACCCCTTCCCATGAGGGCTCTGCCAGGAAAACGCCTCTCCAGAGAGAATTCAGTGGTGAGGACAAGGAGTTGTTCCCACCAGGTCAAAACTCCACGTAATCAGATCAGCTGTTCTGGGCAAAGATTGTTCTTTGACTCATCTCCCTTATCCACCACCCACGCTTTACACCTCAGCACACAGCCCTGGCGCTGAACCCTCCTTTCCCTGCTCCTTCCCTTTGCATTTTTAGGACTTTTTCCTCATTTCTGTGCCAGATCTCAGCCAACCCAGGTCTTTTCCCATTTGGCCATCCTTGGTCTCCAGGTGTCTGCTGGCTTTGGGGAGCCAGCCCTGACAACAGGCTGAGCTTTGGTAAAATGCTTCCCTTTCCCTGATCTGTGCTGAGCCCGTGGTTCAGGTTGCAAAAACCTGTGGGTTTTGTCCAGGAGGCTGTTGCAGCATCACCCTGCTGATGCACAGGGGCACCTCTGGCTCCTGGCTCACCCAGGGCACACCCACAGCCCTGGCAGGGTCAGACCCCCCCAGACACCGGAGGGTGCTGAGCATCCTTGGGGTGATGCCCCAGGGCAGCCCCAGGGGTGGGGGCAGGACCAGGAGCAAAGGGAGCAGTGGAGCAGTGTGGGGGGCCCTGGACCCCCCAGGCTCTGGGGGCTGCTGCAAACGGAGGTGCCAGGGAGGGGCAGAGCCAGCCTGGGGGCTGGGGGGCTGCATCCCCACAGGGAAGTGTCCAAGGACAGGTTGGACGGGGCTTGGAGCAACCTGGGGTACTGGAAGAGGTCCAGGTGGAACTGATGGGCTTTAAGATCCCAACCATTCCAGAAATCGCGATTCCCCTTGGCCGGGCTGGCACAAAGCGGGCCGGAGCGGCCGGGCTGGAGGATTGTCAGGATGAGGAGGCAGGCGGAGCCCCGGGAGCGGCGGGAGCGGGGCTGGGCTGGCCAAGGGTGCCATCTCCTGGGGACAGATCCGCACAGCCGGGCCGGGCTGCGGGAATGCCGAGAAGGAGCCGCACCCCGAGGCTCCCCGGGCGGTGCCCCCGAGCTCCCGGGGGGATCAGCCCGGGCGGGCGGGGACGCGGCCACGGGCACACGGCGATGTCCTTCACCCCCGGGACTGCCGCGGCTCCGCAGAGCCCCAGGGCCACGCACCCAAAGCCGGGTGGCAGCGGTGGCTGATGTCGCGGTTGGGCCCCGCAGTGGCTCTGTGGTCTGGTTTGCCCCGAGGTGACGCTGGCAGGACGCGGGGGATGCCCAGGCGGCGTGCAGGGGACAGGCACGTCCTGTCCCCAGCGCCTCCGCAGGGAATTGGGGGGACAGGAATGAGACCTCGGGGCCGTCTGCGCTCAGCCTGGCCCCGCAGTTGGCAGTTTCGACCTAAAAGGGCTCCTCTTCCCCTTCTTCCCCCGCAGCCCCCCTTTTTCAGGTCCTAAAGGGAGCACGTGTGTGAGCAAACGTCCTGGCCAAGGCTCGGAACTGCTAAAAGCAGAATGGCTGAGGGGAGGAAATCATCCCAGCAAAGCTGCTCAAGGGGAGAGCAAAGCACCCCCTAAAAGTTTTCAGAGCCAAACATTATCCACCTTGGCTGCCTGCTAGCTGCAGCTCTCCCTGCAGCACTGCCCACTGGGGCAAGAGCCCAGCAGGAAAGTAGATTTTGTTGTCAGGAAAAAACTGGGCTCTGTCACCCCAAAGAGAGTGTGGCACCCACAGAGCCAGGCTCAGATGGGCACTGAAGGATGCAAAACCATGTGGGGGGATGCAGGGGGGGTGCAGATGGATGCAAAGCCATGCAGAGGGATGCAGAGGGACGCATTGCACTGGCAGGATGCATGGGGAGCTGCTGGTTGATGCTCTGGGGAACCAGTGAACTCAGCAAAGCAAGGGTTTAATCCAGAAATCCAGGACAGGGGGCTGGTGGTGGCTGCCCAAACCACAGGAGCAACCCCAGGCAGGGCAGGTGGCAGCCACTGCCCTGGCTGTGAGACAGGAGCTCATGAGGGACCATGTCTAGAGGTGTTGGAGAGCCACAGAGCATCCTCAGAGGCCGTAGGAGGAGGGTGATGATGTTTGGGGCCCAGAGGGTGAGGCCACTGGGGCACACGGCCAAGGAAATGGGGCTCCAGTCCACACAGCCCCAGGATTCTACAGCTGAAACCACACTGCCTGATCCCTGCTCAGCCAGGAGGGACAAACCACCCCCAAGTGCTTCTCACTTCCCCCTTGAGCGCTCACCAGGGTGGAAACTGCAAGTCTCTGGTGCTATTTACAGAGGTGAGTTTCCCCTGCAAAACCCCGAGAGCCAGCGGGCTGGGGCCATCTCTCCAGGGCCATCTCCCTGCTCTGCCACACTCACCCAGCTCAGGCAACGCCAAAATCAGGATTTCCCTCCTGGTGGGAGACTCAAGGACAGCAATGATCTCTTCCTTTTTGCCAGGTACAAGATTTGTGGCAGCGTTGCAGTGTCCCTGTGGCTGTGGTGCCTCCTCTCTTGGTCCTTGCTCCAAGCCCGTGGTCCATTGGAAGTGCCAGTGCTGCTTCCCACCCTTCTTCAGGCTCTGGGATGTGGTGGGCCACATCCAAGCACAACATGCTGGGCTCCTCTGCCTTGGGCTCTGCTCCCCACGAGCAGGATCAGCCTCCAATGTCCCTGCAATGGACACAGTAGCAAAACATCCTCTGGGCTCTCCATTCCTGCTCCATGTAGCAAGCACAAAAAGGAGTTTTTGAACCAAACAGAAAAACCTTGACACTGCTCCACTAATGTTTTTAGTATCAGGTATTGCTGCTTCCTTCCTCCTTCAGCTGCTTCTGCAGAAACCTCCCTCTGGACTGAGCTGAGTCACTGTTCTGCCATGCTCCTCCAGCACCTCCTGCCTCTTCCTGGTGCTGCTGCCAAAGCCATGCCCAGCATCTCATCCCAGGAAACAGGGACAAACCTCTGGAGGCTGCCAGCAGTGCAGAGCTGGCTCTTTCCCTCTGTGAAAACAAGCTGTGTTATTAATGTGTTATTAATGTGTTATTAATGTGTTATTAAAGCTTTGTGCCCCGAGTCCAGCTGGGGCTCAGCTGCCCGTGCAGGACATAGCACAGCCCTTCTGCCTCCCAGACATGGATGACCAGAGAAAATCAGTGTTTGAGGCACCTCCTTGGGCTCCAGAGACGTTCTGTGAGTTGTGGGCAGGAGACAGGACAGTGGCTTGTGTATCCTGAGGACAGGGAAAGGATGGATGCTCTGAGCAATGCTTGGTCCTGGCAATTGCCTCTGGTACAGAGTGAAACACCTTTCTCTGAAGGAATCATCCCACTGGTGCAGGCTGCCCAGGGCAGGGGTGGAATCACCATCCCTGGAGGGATTTCAGAGGTGTCTAAGTGTGGCACTTGGGGACATGGTTCCTCAGTGAATGTGGCAGTGCTGGGGGGATGGTTGGACTTGATGATCTTGGAGGGCTTTGCCAACCTTTATGGTTGTGGGGTTCTGCTGCAGTCCTGTGATGCAAGAGCTGGTGCTGCAGAGCTCCCATCCCACCAAGGCCCCCTGAAATGTGGCCACCTGGCCCAGGACACCTGTCCCTGGTCCTGGTGACACCCGCAGTGTCCCCCCACCCTGTCCCCAGCAGCCCAGGGACCCCACGAGCCAATGCAAGGCGCTGAGCGTGCAGCCAATTTGCATGGAAGGGACGAGGGGAAACCCCAGGAAATGCACAGCCCAGGCATTAATCAAATCTCTCTAATAATAAACCCCTGAGCCATGCAGGGGCCCAGGGCTGCAGCTCGTGGGGCCATGGCAGGAGCCGAGGGGGAGTAGACCCTGCTGCAGAGTCAGACGTGAGTTCCCCACGGAGGGGCTGCAGGGGCTGGGGGGGAGGGGTTTGTCTGTGCCAGGGTTTGGGGTGGGTCGTGGTCCCAGTGCCTGCAGGGAGTGCAGGGTCTGCTCAGAGCTCCCTCCCTGCTGAAGGTGGTCAGTGCTGTGGGGCTGGGGAGGGAATCCCAGAATGGGTTGAGCTGGTAGGGAGCTTAATTTTCATCCAGTTTCAACCCCCTCCCGTGGGCAGGGCCACCTTCCACTATCCCAGGGTGCTCCAAGCCCTGTCCAGCCTGGCCTTGGACACTTCCAGGGATGGGGCAACCACAGCTTCTCTGGGAATCTGAGCCAGGGCCTCCCCACCCTCACAGGAAAGATTTTTTTTTCCATATAATGAATCTAAATCTACACTCCTTTGGCTGGAAGCCCTTCCCCCTTGTCCTGTGCTTGCTTAAAGCTTGGCATGAGGGGTCCGTGGGGTATTCAGAGGGTCCTGGTGGCTGAGAGGCAGAGGGAAAGACTCACCTGGCTCTGCTGCAAAATCCATGGCTGAGAAGTCCAAGCTGGGAGCACCACATGTGCCTTGGGACTCCCCAAGGAGGGCAGGATCTGTCCTAGATGAGACCAAACATCTCCTTGGACGTGTCCTTGCAGCATCTGGGGAGGGAGGAACCCAGCCTGCAGCCCCTCAGCTTTAACACAGCCCCAGATCCATTTCCCATCAATTATCCCAAGGGAAACCCCACCTAGGTCAAGGGTGGCTCAGCTCCCTGCCACCCCCAGGGCCTGCAGGAGCCCCCAAAGGGCTCCCTCCCACCCCTGGGGGGCTTCTCTGGGTACAAAGTTTCTGCCAAGAGCATCTGAGGAGAGCAATGGCCTGAGGCTCGCTCTGCCCTGGGGATGTCTCCAGACAGAAAGTCATTATTTAATTTTACAGCAATGTTAATTGAACAACTGGGAGTGTCGTGCCAGCATCCCAGTGCAGAGAGGATTTTTCCCTGGGAATGGGAGGGTTTCACCTGTGCTGCCCCAGGTAGGACCCAGCCCATCCCCACCCCTCTGCAGGAAGGTGCTGGGGGGGCAGTGGCAGGAGAGACGTGCCAATCACCCAGTCTCTGCACACTCCCGAATCCTGGAGAGAGAGGAGAAATCCTGGCAGGGCGCGGGGGATTTTCTGTATGGAAATCAAAGGTTTGGCTTTGCCGAAGCAGCAGCTCCGCCTGAGGGCACGCAGGGGCGGACGCTGCGGCTTCGGGGGAGTTCCAAACCTTCGAGCCCCGCCAGCCCCAGCATCTCCCACCCGTGCAGGAAACAGCTGCGGCTCCAGCGCGGCTCCTGGAGGGAGGTGGCTGCGGGGAGCCCTCTCAGGCAGCAAAGGGCTCATTTCCACCGCGGCCACCCCCGTGCTGGGTCAGAGTTCCTGAAGCTGCTCCGTCGCTCTGCCCCGCACGTGGCACAACACAGGAGCTTTTATCAGCCAGCTAATTCCTCAAAGTGTGAGTTTTGGAGCAGATTTTTATGCTGCTGAGAGCTGCTCCTGTGCCTCTGGCATCACATCCAGGGCACGGGGAGCACCAGGGCAGCAGAGGATGGGACAAGCAGCTGGTGACAGGGACAAGAGCACGTCCACCTCCAGCTGGCACTGGTTAAACTGGTGCCCAGAGTCTCCTGGGGATATTTTCCTCCTTCTGCTCTGACATGTCTTATGCATCAGCCTGGGTTTCACTATGACACCAGAACACCCGAGAGAAAGGGCAGGAATGACACACGAGGTCTTGTTTCTGGTCATTTCAGCCAGGAGCAGCCCCCAGTGCTCCCACTGGCAGGTGCAGGGACCCCCCGACACAGCCCGGGGCCAGCTCTGAGCCAGGGTGGGCTCTCTGTGTGTCCCCAGGACTGCCACAGCACACACACGGTTTGAAAAGCAGATTTGGCTGTGTGCTTTTGCTCAGTCCTGGGAGCAGGGAGGGCTGAGGGACAGCCAGGATCTCCCTGCCAGGGGTGGGATGAGGTATCTGCAGAGCAGCCCCGTGGTGGCCACCCCGTACCTCCCTGTGTGTCTGTCCTGCAGCCATGGATGGGACACGTGTGGGGCAGGATGCCATGAAGAACTGCACTGACCAGGAGTTCTGGGACACCCTCGTTTCCCAGTGCATCCCCTGCAGCCTGGCCTGCAGGCAGTCCCTGGCCAGGAGGTGTGATGCTGTGTGTGGTGAGTGCTGGATGCCCCTGCACGGAAGAGGCAGGGGTGGGGCAAAGCTGGGAGGGAGGATCAGACCCCAGGACAGGCTCTGAGCCAGCTCAGCTTTGCAGAGCTTCAAGCCAAAACCACAGGGGGATGTGACAGCTCCCCACTGGGGCTGGCAACAGCTCAGGAGCAAGACCAGGGACCTGCTGCTGTGCACTGCTCCCTTCTGGGGTCACAGGGCTGCATCAGAACCCGTGTCCCTTATTGGGGCCACCCCACCCTGCAGAGGTGGGGCTGGGGAGCCCCCAGGTTCGGTGGATGTGGATAATGATAAACCCCTGACCTGGGACAGGCACGGAGGTGTCCTGAAAACAGGTGGGGAGGAGGAAAAGGGAGAGAGAACCCCCAGCCTGTGCCTGGGAACAGGCTTCCTTGAGGTGGCTTCACCCGGTCCCAGGGTTCATTCAGCAGCCACAAGTGAACACCTCCTCCTTGAGGACAGGAGATGCCATTCCTGGCAGCCCGAGCCGGGGCTGAGGCAGGTTTTGGTGTGTCCCAAGAAGCCGTGCAAGCCCCAGGGCAGCAGCAGCAGCCGCTCTGAGGGCAGCAGCCAGGAGCTCCCAGGGGAGCACAGCTGCCTCTGGCTGGCTGAGACCATCCCCACCCCGAGCAGCTGCCAGCAGATGCCTTTCCCCGGCTCTCCAGCCAAACATCACCCCAAACCCCGTGGGTCTGTCACCCTGCAGAGGTTGCCGTGCTTCGGGCAGTGTGCAGGTCCAGCGCAGTGAGCTGGGCTCATCCTCTCCTGGATCCGGGCGTTGGGGTGGGGTGGGGGGGGGGACGTGCCGAGGACACCGTGATCATCTCCCTGCCCTCCCCCAGAGTCCATGGACTGCAACAACACACCCGGATTTTACTACGACGAGCTTGTGAAGAAGTGCATCAAGTGCAGCTCGGTGTGCGGGCAGCACCCCAAGGAATGTGCCCTGTCCTGCCAGCGTGAGTCGGGGAAGGGGCACCAAAACCCCCCCGCCTTGTCCCGGGGGGCTGCACCTCTGGGGGCTGCCACTTCACTGGGGCTGGGCAAAAGCAGCCAGGACATCTCTTTCCCATTTTCTCCATCCTACAGTGGCTTTTCCCCATCGTGTGCTGGTGTTTTACAGGGAGGGATTGGCAGCTGTGGATCCCACCCGGCTGAGCTGCCCCCAGCCCTCGGGGAGGGGGAGGAGGAGGGGACAGATCTCCAAGATCTCCAAGATCTCCAAGTCCTACACTGGGCTTGAAACGATCCCTGAAGATGGGGGAGGGCGAGAACGGGGTGTGGGAAGGGATCTCCTCTCCCTCACCGTGGAAGAGGAGTGCCAGCGAGCAGAGGGGACCCAGAGCTGCTCTCGGGTTCTTTCCCCGTGGAGGGCACAGGCGCTATCAGCTCTTTCCCTATCACGAAGCCCCCCCAGAGGTGTCTGAGCCCCCCCCCCATCTCTCCTGCCACAGCCACGCCTGCGGGGCCGGCGGCCGTGCTGGAGCAGAAGGCGTGTGTGGAGCAGGACCCGTGGCTGGTGCTGTACCTGCTGCTGGCGCTCTGCCTCTGCACGCTCATCTGCTCCCTGCTCCTGGGCTGGACTCACCTGCGCAGGAAGGGAGAGGGCGTCTCCTGCCAGGCCAGCGCGGGGACCTGCCGCTGCAAGGAGGACCCTGCCAAAGGTGGGTGCTGGCAGCACTGGGAGCACTGGGAGAGGGTGAGGGGTGGGATCGGGCTGCCAGGCACTGCTGGAGAGGCAGAAAGCAGAGCCAGTTCCTAACGGGAGGGAGAAAAAGCAAAGACAAGGAGTGTGAGCCTGGAAGAGGAGCAGGACTGGACTCCTGTTGCTGATTCTCCACCATAACCCCTCGGTCACTCCCTGCAAAGCCCCAGGCACAGATTCCCTCTTGGAGCTGCTCCATAGCCAGCACCTCTCCAGTCTCCATCCAGAGGCTGAGGGGAGAGAAGCCAACCCTCTTCCAAAACAAACACCTGTCCCAGAAAAATCTCAGTTTTAGTTCTGCAGCCAGAGGGCCTTCACAAGTCCTTGTGTTTGGGAGAAAAGGAGAAAGGATAGAGTGGAACAATTCAACGTGGAAAAGGTGTTTTTATTCTTCCTTCTTTTCTTCTCTCCCACCTTTCCAAAGAAAAATTGCCTACTTACCTATTTGTGCACACACATCACACACATCCCTGTTCACATACATCCCCCTCAAAGCCATGAATGACAAAAATCACAGAGGAAGACCCCATGAGCCAATGTGACACCTGGAGTCACTCCAAGGACTGTCCCTCATGCCAGTCCTGTCTGCTTTGCTGAAGGACTCAGGGCTCAAAGGGGCATTTTTGGAGATAAGCCACCAGGTTTGGAGAGATTTTCAGTGAATCCATAGGATTCAGCTGGGAGCTGGGTGTCCTCTGCAGTTCCAGGACCAGCTTTTGACAGGCTCTAGTGCAGCACTCAGAGCATTCTCAGGTAAAGGCTGCTCCTGAACCCCCTCAGCTGACTCTGGGTTTATTTGCAGATCGGCTGGTGGAGGCTGGCAGCGTTGGTGATGGATTCACCAGCATCAGGATCCCAGAGCCAGTGGAAACCTGTGGCTTCTGCTTCCCTGGACATGGCTCTGCTGTACAAGAGACCAAACCCTGCCAGAGCAGCTCCTGCCCCCCTGGGGAAAGGGCTGCTCCCTCCTTCTCGGGGATCTGCAGCACGGGGAGCGCTGGGGCCGTTCCCAGCCCGGACGACGGCCACTTCAAAATCATCTGCTCTCCTTCCCAAGAGAAGACACCCATGGTGTGAGCACAGGGGATGGCCCAGCACGGGATCAGAGTGGAGGGATGCTCCCTCTGCCCCCAAATCAAAGCTTCACCCTCTGCTGCCAGTGACTGAACAGCCCCTCCCCAGCCCAGGCTGTGCCAAGGGCTGTGGGATACAGGCAGGGCTGGAGGTTGCACAGAGCTGTTTGCTTCCACTCAGGAAACTGAATTCCCACTATCCTCGTGCACTCCCAGTGAAAGAAGTTGCTTCCCATGTAGCAGCATCTGACTTCATCCTCCAGCTTGAGCTCAGTGCATCCCAGCCACTGGGGACATCTCATGGGGGCTTTTCATCCTGGTTCCACCACCAGCATCTCTGAAAGGATCAAGTGGTTCCCACTGGTCCCCATGGAGAGCTCACCTCTCCCTGCTTGGGGGTTCTTTCCTGTATCAGAACAGTTTTCAGCACAGCTGTAAATGTCTCAAACATGGAAGTGGATCCAAGGATTTACTGGTGAAATTTATAAGGAGCCAGTGTGGGAAGCTCCGCTGTCAGTTTCCAGCACTGCCAGGGGCGATGGTGAGGCTTTGCCTCATGGCCAGGACACGATGCTGCACATGAGGAGCTGGGACAGGCACCAAAATCCTCAATGGAATTGGGTTTAAATAAGCTGCTGTCAGTTCCTGTCCCCAGACCTGCGATTTCCTGCCCCACAGTCTCCAACACCATGGCCACAAATCCTGTGCAACCCAGTTCTTCTAGAACTCTGAAAGACTTTCAGCCCCAGAAGTCAGCTTGGCCTCCACCCTTGCTGAGCTCCCCATCCCTGCTCAGCCCCAGCTCTCCCTCATTCTGCACCCTGGCATAGATTAATCTCTCCCTCAGCTTCCCCAGGCTCTTGGTTCCTGTTCCAGCTCAGCCTCTTTCCTGCCCTCCCTCCATCTCCTGCTCTGTTCGTCTCCTACATCCTTCAGTTTCCCTTTGCATTTGTGCTCTGCTCCTGCTCTGTTCTCCTCAGGTTCCTGTTTGTGCTCAGACCTCCAAAGCCTCTTGGCTTCTCCTCCCCCTGGCTCCTGCTCCCTCTGTGTCCTGCAGCACCACATCCCCCACCCTCACTGGGGCTCTGACCCCCTCAGGTGGGGCCCCCCAGCACTGACAGCCCCACATCGCTTCCTCCTCTGGCTTTCCCTTCCCAGACTCTGCAGGGAGAATCCCAGGATGGTTTGGGTTGGAAGGAATCATAAAGATTATCCCATTCCCACCCCCTGCTATGGGCAGGGACACTTTCCACTGTCCCAGGTTGCTCCAAGCCCCTTCCAGCCTGGCCTTGGACACTTTTGGGGATCCAGGGGCAGCCACAGCTTCTCTGGGACCCTGTGCCAGGGCCTCCCCACCCTCACAGGGAGGAATTTCTTCCCAGTGTCCCAGCTAACCCTGCCCTCTGGCACTAGGAAGCCGTTCCCCCTGTCCTGTTACCCTGTGCCCCTGTCCCCAGTCCCTCTGCAGCTCTCCTGGAGCCCCTTTAGGCCCTGGCAGGGGCTCTGTGCTCTCCCTGGATCCCTTCTTTCTCCAGGTGAGCACCCCCAGCTCCCCACTCACTCCACAGTTCCACATCCTGTTTATCTCAGGGACTCCAGAGCTGGAATCAGTGCTGCATGTGAAGGGTTTTGCACTTCCCTGGGGGCAGCACCAGCACATGCTCCCCTGGCACCAGGGCTGGGAATGCCCCCAGCTCTGTGCCCCCTCTGCCCAAGCACTTCCCAGCAAGGACAGGGAATTCAGGAGAAGGGAAACCCCGAGCAGCAGCCAGTGCCTCACCAGGCTGCCCCTTTCCAGCAGGGAGCTCCTGGGGACATGTGGATCCAGTCCAGCTCTGGAGCCCTACAGACCTTCAAGTGTCACCTCCAGGAACCCCCGGTCATGATATTTATACAAAGAGATTTATTTAAAAACAGGACAGAATTAAGTGAACACATGCCACCAGTGTGGCATCCCTGGAGGATCAAGAGGCATCAATTATTCAAATGAGAAGGATTTTAGGGCCATGCCTGTGCCAGTGAGAGCAGGAGCTCACCCTGTGTGACACCAGCAGCTCCTGCCCCAGCTGGCTCAGGAGGCCACTCACCTCACACCCAGGCAAAGCCAGGGTTGGGACAGGGCTGCTCCTCCTGGCACCATGTGGTGTCTCAAAAAGTGGGGAAAACCCTCATCAGAAGACAAGTCCTTCCCAGACACAAGAAGGGAGCGTCCCTCACCCTCCCCTCCTTGTGGGAATGTAACTACAATGATCAGCAGAGAAAAGGTAACAGAGCAACTCGAGAAAATTAGCAGATAAATGACGAACACCCTTTAGTTGGAGAACCAAGAGGAATCAATGGATTTGGCATCACATTTTACAGCCACTGGCCAGCAGCTCCAAAGGATCACACCTGGAGACATCAGTTCCAGTATTAGAAGGACACTGTACAGGACACCAGCAATTCCAGATGGGACGAGTCAAACCATGTGGGATTCAGGGCAGTGATTCTGAGCAGGAGCCCCTGCCCAGGGTTTAACCAATTCTCACATTTCTGCTTTTCCATCAGGCACCAGCATCAGGCAAAGCTTTAGCTCTACTCGAGTGGCTGAGGGACATGAAAATGTAGCTAAAATCACCTTCTGGCTATTTTTGTGTCCCCTGTAGAGCTGTGTTCACTGCTGGCAGGTAACAGAACACACCCCATCGTGAGCTGCATCGCTGCACCAGTCTTTGTTTCCAGTCATTTCTGTAAATGCCTCCTCCCAACAGATCCAGCTGTGCCGATAGAAAATGTACCTCAAAATAAACAAGTCAAGCCCAAACTGCTCCCCAGGACGAGGAGCTGTCACTGGTGGAGGAGGCAGCCTGTCACTGCTGTCAGCACCCCGGGGAGGCTTTGCTTCACCCTCCCTCCCTTCGCTGTTCCGGCGTTTTCCTACAGGCGATGTTGAGGGAGTTTCACGGAGAAACCTCCCGGCTCTGCCGGGAATAATTCAGTGCAGGAGCTGCCTGGCTGCTGCTGCTGAGGGGATGGAGAGGGAGAGAAAGCAGCGTGAGGGGTAGGGCTGCTCGTACGCCAGCAGCTGCTCTTCCATTTTTATAGGAAAAGGGAAAATGCTGTCTCCTCCTCTCGGAACCGGCATGGATTTAATTCTGCTGGAAATAGAACCTGCTGTGATTCGGGCAGGGACAAGGGGGCTGGGGTAGCAGGCGGGAGAGGGGGAAAGAAAAGAATAGACCTTTTAATACCCCAGAAATTCTGCTTTTGAAACCAGAGTCTTGAAAGCTTCCCCCGAGAACCATCTGCGCCGGTGCAGCCGCACAGAGCAGAACCTTCTCCACCAGATGGGCGGGGAGGAAAAATCAAGGGTGATTTATACGGCGGCCGCGTCCCTAAACAATTTGTTCCTGAAGGCTTAACAAAGCCGGCTGCAGCAGCTCCGCCGGCTGAGCGTGTGCTGCGGAAAACAGAATTCATTAAAAGGGCAGCCAAAGGCTCAGTCCTCGGCGCCCACAAAGCGAAGGCACCGCCGGAGTCATCCCCATCCTCATCCTCGGCGGGCGCCTGCCGCGCGGTGGCAGCCCTCCTCCAGGCGGGGATGCCACTGCAGCAGCGCTGGGGATGACGAGAGGCCGGTTCCTGCCTCTCTCCGCAAGGCTGCTGCATTATTAAAAGGTAGCGGAAAGCGCGGCACGGCATCCGCACCGTGCCCTGCTCGGCTCCGGGGGAAGGAGGGGCCCCTCTCCTGCGGGAGCGCCCGGCAGCTGCGGCTCCTCCAGCGCAGGAATGCTCAGCTTCAACCGAGTAAAATGGAAATTAAATTATGTTACACGGGCAGGGAACGCCAGGGGCTCGGCAGCACCGCGGCACCGCCACGCCACACCCAAGCTCCCGGCTCTGACTCGAGATGCTTCAGCTCGGCCTCCCTTCCTCCCTGCCTGTCACAGATGTACAAATCCTCCTCGTACTGCCCCAGTCTGCGTGCAAATCAGAAGAGTTCCACTGTCCTGCTCAGCTGCTCTTGTAAGATGGTCATTTAATAACCAAACACACTCAGTTCCTGTATTTTCCCCTTTTCCTGTGTCTGGGGCAGGTCACACGCCTGTACCTCATTCCCAGAGCACAGAACTAAAGGCTTCCATCCCTCCCTGCCTTTCCACTCTGGCGAAGCTGAGGAATGGCTGGCTGGGGATTTATGCAGAGGTTCAAGATCAGAGAAGCTCCTGGATCCCTGGAAGTGTCCAAGCCCAGGCTGGACAGAGCTTGGAGCAACCTGAGACAGCAGAGGCTGTCCCTGCCCATGGCAAGGGCTGGCACAAGATGATCCTGAAAGCCCAACCCAAACCACTCTGTGACTTTTGGTGTGACACCAATTCACACAGTGCCCAGCTGACACTTCACCCTCTCCACAAGGGAGAACAAAGCTATTTTTGCTCTTCCAGCTCTGTTCTGAAGGCTTCCTCTCCCAGGCTGCAATTCCACCCCCAGCCCAAGCTCCTGAGGGAAAGATCCAGCAGGAGCAGCTCCTGCTGGTACCTCACCACAGCGACGGAGGGGGAGGAAAGGCCCCAGAGCTGCGAGCTGACAACACCAACACACAGGCTGTGGCACTGCAAGAGGAGAAGAGCACGTGAAGAGTTAATCCATGTGGGAGGATACAAGGAACCAATACCAGCCTAGCACATACCAGGAAAATGTGTTGTTTACTTAGAGCACTGCAGAAGGGCTCAATAGCAGCAGATCCATAGCTCAAAGCTGCCCCGGCAGCGAACGTTCCCAACAGATGGTACATTTTTCACCACTGAGGTTCTCTCAAGTGTCAGATATATATAAATCCACCTTTGGAAGGCAGCAAGGGAAAAAAAAAACAAACCCAAAACCAAACCAAAACCAGCAACAACAAAACAAGCGCTTTTGAGAAATTCAAACTTATTTACAAGATTTTAAAAAAAAACAAACCCCAAAAAAACAAAGCCAAAAAGAACCAAGACCACTCTTACAGTATAAACACGCCAATTCATTCATTTTTACTGATGGTTGCATTTATGAATTTCATTCTTGTGAAAAAAGGGAATAAAAGGAAAAAATTAAGAAAATAGCTATTTATAGAAAACAAAACAAAAAAAGGGCTCAAACAACAGAATCTGTGCTGATGCTTTTGGATGAGCAGTCCGATGGCATTGAACATTACCTGTGCAAGCAGGCATGCTTGAAAACCTGTCTGAGTACTGCAGCTTCAGTTCCACAATCCAGGATTTCTTTCATGGTTGTTGGAAAAAAAAGAGCCTAATAGTTTCATACTGTATTTATTTAATAACTAAAATTCACAAATAAAAAGATACTTGCAAAGTCCTTTAGTTGTCTCATCCCTTCCTCCTCCACTCTACTGCTTTCAGACCCATATGCATAAAAAAATGGGTTTGGATTTTTAATTTTAACTGTTATATGATTGGTCGTTGGAGCTGAAGCACCAAATGGAGAAGATGCTTTATGGAGATGAGGGTAGAATCCTTTGCCTTCCCACACACATTTTGGAGGAACACAGGAGATGTACCAGTGCCCGGACTCCTCTGCTCCCATTTCCCCCACCCAGAGCATTCCTTTCATTTTATATTTCCTCTGTTAAGTGACTGACTGCAGCCTCTTTTCCCCCTTTCTGTCCTCGTGGGACTGCACACACGTTGGACATTGTTCATTTCTCACTCTCCAGGCTGTGAGTCAGTGTCAAGTAGGTCCTGTTACAGCTCAGTGCGAGTTGGTTTGTAATGGGTCTTTTCATTTCAGGTAGGTTTGTGTGTCGATTCAGAAGGCTTGCGTTGTTTCTTCCTTGTTTACATCTGACAAGCTGCTGGATAAGGCTATTCATACTCCAGGAACTGTTTGTGATAGAACAGCAAATATCTGGAAGGGAGCAGAGGGACAGTGTCAGTTCTGTGCCAAAGCAGATGAGTTTCCATTGATGCAACCAGAAGACACGAGGGCTGTTAATTTTGGTTTTCTGTTCAATTTGAGGCGATTCCAGGGACACTAACCAGGCATGAGAAGGAGGGAAGCCAGCTGACATAATTTTACCAGCAACTCAGGGAACTGAACAGCTGTACATCAAAGAGGAATCCCATGGATGTCTCATCCCTGGAAGTGTTCAAGACCAGGGACAGGGCTTGGAGCAACCTGGCATAGTAAAAGGTGTTGGAGTGACATGAGATTTAAGGTCTTTTCTTAGCCAGGCCATTCTGTGATTCTATGGAAGAATCAAACCTTGCAAAATCTACTCAGGACCTGAAAACTCTGGAAGATTGGATTCTGCTGGTACCCAGACAGGCAGCAACCATTTAATGTGACACAAAATAAATGTGCTTTAAGATACAACTGTTGCTTTAGAGTCACTACCAGAGATCAGACCAGGACTACTGCAAACTGCCTCCCATTTACTGGAACAGAAGCAAAATGAAGCAGCAGCCACGTGGGTGAACACTCATGTCCCAGTCAAATATCTGATGTCAATCTGTACTCAAATCTGGTGTTTTAAAGGATGAAATTCCTCCTGTCCCTAATTACTGTGTGTGTACTGGTACAGAAGGGAGCTCAGCCCCTCAGCAGTCACACAGAAGAAGGGGACTGATCTCCACACAGCCCTGTTCCCACACTGGTGAGTCCTCAGAGCACTTCTGAGGTGTTCCAATTGTTATAATTCCATCCAAGTCCTATGGATTCCCTCACACAATGCAGAGCTACCATGTCAGCCTTTATCTCAATCAGGGAAATGCACCAAAGCTCAAACCAGCCTTTATGGGCAGTAGTTCCTCTCCTCCTTGCCTCTGGCAGGTTCTTCCATGGGCATAACCCCACCTGAGCACCAGGCATGTGTTACTGAATTACAAACTCATTTCTCTGCTCACCTCAAAGCAGAAGTTCCCTGTCAAGTCATTTAACACTAAAATTCAGGTATTATGGATTTCTGTTTTTACTTCCCAAATGAAGTTTAAAAAAAGGAAAAATGGGAAAATCTATTAAAAAAATTGCAACCTGAACATTGTGCCTGCAGCAATCCTTGAAAATGTCATGAATAATTAAAACATGAATAGTAAAGATTTATCTCTGCAGTACCAAGTCCACAGTTGAAAATGCAAAATGAAGACTTCAGATTTTAAGTTGCTTTTTCTTGGAACCAGTCCTCAGTTCTTTCCTCAAATGAGCACCACGGTGCTTCCCTTGAAAAACAGTGCTCTGTCCTCCCAAAACTTGTGTAATATAAATATCAGAAGCCATAATGTCAATCTGAGATTAATTTAAAGCCATGAGCTAAGAAACAGCTCATGTTCTCTACCTGCCTCCCATAGAGCCTTACTATTCTGGGTCACAGCACTTCCTTAATGGCTTTTCTTTAAATCTTTTACACTCATAATAATCCAAAGGCTCTGTAGGCACAGACTGGATTGTGTCACAGAGGTAAGCACTGCTCCTGCAAGGGTGATCACATCCCTTTGGTTTTCAGAATCCCTTCCATTAGCAGGAGTTTGGACATGAGCACCAGGTCCAGACATTGCAGAACCACCTGATTCCCCTCCCTTTCCTTCAGCAAATCCAGGGTTATAAAACAATTCTGTATAAATATAATTGTGCACTCTTGATGCTGAAGCACTGAGCATTACAGGGGCTGTTCAAGAGACAAATTATCCTCCTCTACGATTAAAAGGATTTTTTTAAAATAAAGAAAACCCAACAAAGGTCAAAGTTTGCCTTCCTTTCCCCTTCCCAGGTGACCACTTACCCTTCACTGTCTAGCACATCCTTAATGCTTGCCTTGGTGATAATGGCATCATCACACTTGAACCACTGGTCCTTGTGCTGCCTGATGAAGCTGGTGTAATGCCCACTCTCCAAGGTTCCCTGGTGATTAACTACTGCAAACAAGGAATACCTGGGACACAAAACACATCATGAATTCCATGCATCAAAAGGGGGAAAACAATGGACATTTCTGACAGGCAGAAGCTTTTGTTCATAAGCACACATAGCAATGGTAAAGGATCTGATCCATCAGTAAAACATCAGCTTTAACACTAGCTGGGAGGAGGGTGGCCTTGCCCAGGGAAAAAAAAAGAAACATTTTTCTTTTCCCATCTTGCTATTTCTCCAGCAGTCCAGTCTGGTGACCACTGTCAGCTTTACCAATACTGGCTACCAAATTTGCTTCTAAAATAGATCAACATTGGTGCATTCCTGGAGAGGACCACTGATTATCCAGTCTGACCTTCTACTTCCCTGATTTACTCTAGTGAACCAGAAAAAAGATGCATTTGAGATATGGGGAAGGTGGTAATCTTAGATATTTCTAATGATAAACTGATTAACTGTCCTTAATCTGGAAAGCCTGCACTTATTTTGAAGTACTGAATATATTCAGTCTCAACCTCCAGCTCTCAGATGCTGCTGTGCTTTTGCCTGAAAACTTGCAGGCCCACCTCTGTTCCAAAAACCATACTGATAACCAAGTTGCTCTCATTTTCTTTTTTCCTTTTTTTTTTTTTTTTTTAAGCACAGGACTGAAGTCTTTGGCTCTTTTGTTCTAAGGTAAGATTTTGTTTCAAGTCTTAAATACACTAGTGGCTCTTTTTCAAGCATTTTCCACTCTCTTTAACTCTTTCATGAAGTGCTGCCCTCACACTTTGTGTGTGATACAAGAACAGCTACACAATGGTAAAATAATCTCTCTAATCTCACTTGATATTGTCCTACTCAAGTTTAAAATTCACAGAACTCTTTTGACACAGTGATGCCACAACAAGGCACCTATTCACTGCCTGCCTACAGAGCCACTGATTTAGAGCCACCCTCTCTAGGGGAGTCCTTGACTCCAGCTAGGATGGAAAGCACCCTACAGTCCCAGCTGGAGCCTTCTGACATAGCCCCAGCTGTTCCCTGGCACCCAGATCCCTGAGGAATCCAGATGTCTTTGCTCTCATTACCTACATCTGCTTATTTTTTAACAATTTCTCAACTTAAGGCATGTGCAAACCTCAAAAGTGATCAGTTGTGTTACCTTCAGACCTTTTCTAACACTACTGTACACCCCACATGTAATGATTGAAGCTGCAGGCCCACACAACACCTGCCTGGATGACACCTGCACTAAGACCTGGTTAGTTAGCTTTTACATCTTTGTGTGATTCCAGTTTCTTACTGAAACTTTTAGTGGCAAACCAAATGCCTTGAATTTAAATACACAACAGCAGCAATGAAACTTGTAACCTTACTAAACTGATGAGGTAAGGTTTGTGTGACCATTTCTATTCCTATAAAGCAATAGATACTGGTTTCAGTTACACCCCCTTTACATTCCTGTGCAAGTCCCACATCATTTATTCCAACTGGAATCAATACCTGACCAACAGACCCCAGGAGCACTGGGATATCTACTCCTGACTTTGAGTGTCAGTGTTCTATTAACTTTCTTTGGTCCTCTGAACTCCCTTTGCTACTGCAATAGGAAGAGGAATATTTTAAGGAAATACCCACCCCTTGTAATAAACATTGTGACCACAGCATTTAATTTTGCCCACAGATCATTTGCTGGGGGAAAATCACCCTCAGCTCTGGAACAGCTGCCACAGCCCTATGGAAGGGCAGGAACTGCAGTGAGTGAAGCTTTATTTTGCAACATTTCAGACTTACTGTGCTGTCAGATATGGTAATGCACTGGCACTGCAGGATATAAAGCAACACCATCTCCTTCTAGAAAGCAACTACCTTTCACAATAGGAGTCATGGAATGTACCACTTACTTATTATCATTGTTTAGACTATCCGTCGGCTGCTGGTACTGCCCGTTCATTCTGCTCTCTTTACTGCAACACACACACACACAAAAATCCAGTCACTGAAAGCAGAGGCTTCCCAAACCCAGGCAATTGCTCTGACATGACACACAGCCCGTTTGCTGAAGCCAGGTCCAGCTGAGCAGCAAAGGGCTGATTAGGATGCTAAAGATGCTTTATTTGCTCTCCCAGCAGTGCTACAACACAAACACCATTTCTCCTCCTGGTCAAGGCCTCAGTGCTGCAAAAGCACATCTGTTTACGTCAAATGTTTTATCCAAAAAGCTTAAAAACAGGTTAAGAAAAGATTTGTATTTGAAACCTGGGGAATTATCTAATTACATCAGTCCTTTATCTTGTGATGGGTCAATCATCCCGGCTCTGACTTGTAAATTCATTTTGTGTTTTGACAGCAGCAATAGGATTATGCTGGTGAAATTCAGACTACTGTGTTATGCCTGCTGATTATCCCATCTCTATTCCATTATGCTGGATACCTTTCATCAGCAGAGCCTGTTCTAGCCAGGGAGAATTCACCACAGAGGAACAAGGAAGTCTCAAAATCTCCAGAATATATTGTAATAAACCATATATTCTTAATATAACAGTATTTAACAGAGCTTCAGGGCTCTCCTTTCTCTCTTGGTAGAAGGATCTACTTTTTTTCCTGGGAAATGAGGAGTGCAGGCAAAGCTTGAAATTATAAGTAAAATTTAAGCATCAAATAGAGTCTCTCTGTTAAGAGATACCAAGGTTTGGGGCCTTCTGCACTGCTTCAGATATAAATTAAATCTGAATATCCTCTTGCATATTTGCATGAATACCTGACAAATACTTTTTAATTAAGCTGATTAAATTTCTTTCATAAAGGTGCATTTATATAAATGCCACGTCTTCCACAAACCTGGGAGGTGGGAGAAGTCTTGCTGTTTCTATTTTAATCTGGACTATGTTTTTGCTTCTTGCAGCATTTTCTAAACAGAAGTTGAAGGTACTAAACAAAACCCCCCAGATTTGCATATGTGCAGGAATAAAGAAGAAGGATTTTTATAACTTCAGGAAGAGTGGTTAGGGATTAGGTTGGCTCTGTTCTGGCCAACTGCACAGGATGGCAGGTGGGTGGGCACTGAAGGGATGGGACCTAAGCAGGGATCTGAAGGCAGGATGGATGTGGGTCTATAAATTTAACAGGCAACCAGAAACACAGCACACATTAATTAAAGAACCCCACCACAATGTTTAAATAGAAATCCTTTTCAGGCACATGAAACTGAACAGCTTGTCTAAAAATGGGTTTAGACGAGCTAAACCTTCCACAGAGAAGCTCATGGCAGAAGTACCAGCATAGACACTGTTCTTTACCCCTCAAGTATGCTCCTTGTTTTGTGCTGCACACGTATGAACTGGGAACCAGTTCTGCTCAGGTCTGTGGGGGGTTTTGGACTGGGAACCCACCTGGAAGCCATGAAAGGTGTCATGTCCAGCTCCAGTGGAAACGAGACATACGTAGTGATCTTCCGCCTCAGTTTGGCTGAGTGTTCAAACCGCTGCAGGCAAAGGCAAGAGGTTTTTTCTTTAGAGAAAAGTTACATTTTATGTCTTATTTATAAATATCCTAAGCTTAGAAACAATAACATGAAAGCACATTAGCAGTCACTATGCAGGGAGAGGTCCAGATGTTTTTCCTAGCATCTCTTTGGGAATGTCCATGTAAATAAGAACACATTTCTACCAGGAAAATAAACCACCATCTCTGGGCTCAATGTTAATACAGTATTAATTAGGTTATTTACCTTGATATCTATGCATACAAACTTATTCCCACCTGACATCAAAGAAAAAATA
This sequence comes from Cettia cetti, assembly GCA_013401135.1. Taxonomy (NCBI): domain Eukaryota; kingdom Metazoa; phylum Chordata; class Aves; order Passeriformes; family Sylviidae; genus Cettia; species Cettia cetti. The sequence continues at coordinate 25,238 of VZUI01073082.1, forward strand.
TATTAAACAGGGAGAGCACACAGAGCCTTTACCCAGAGCAGTGTTCATTTGCACTAGGCCTGTTCAAACCCATGGCTGCTGCCTACCGTGGCTCACAGAACTGGTGATAACAGTTTGCCATCAGATTCACACTCTGAATCCACCCATCCAATCATCTCAAATGACAGGAGTCAAGCCTACACAGGAATACCCATTCAAATTATGGCAAAAAATGGAATATGCTAACAAAAAAAGCCTTGTCCCTCAGCCAAAAGGGGCCTGCAATGCCCACCATCCTCTCCTCATCTCCTTCACTGAACATTAAATGGAAACAGGAACAAATACCAGAAAGAGATGAATGAGTGTCTATTTAAAGGCAGCTTTCCTCCCCATTTCTCAGAAATTCTGCTCTATTTACACTTCAAGTTAATTATTTTCCAATTGTGATGCTGTAACAATTCCCTAGCAACGGATCCAGATGTGAAAAGCTGAGACTTCTGTAATACTTATCTTTTGTGTTTCTCTCTTGCATTAACACACAAAATGAAATTTGCATTTTGCATAGACAGGACAACACAATCACTTAGGAAAAGCAATTTATTTTCCAAAAAATCTTCAGTCATTTGGGATAACACAAATACTGAACTAAGCATAGGAAAGGAGTGGAGCACATTCACCTCGACTTGCCTAAACATGAAAGTTTATCTGGTTAACTCCCCTATAGCAATAAAAACAAAAGCCCAAAATTGCCTCCAAAAGTCAAGCACTCCTGAAATCTCAATTCAGTGATGAAACAATCAGAAAGATCAGAAACAGCCAAATTAAAACAAAGGAACTGTGCTTCTACCCAGTCCAGTCAGGCTATAACATATTTGGCACGTGACACTGCACATCCTCATGGTCAATGCTCAAGATGCAGTTGAAGAAGCTGGTGGGGATGAACACCTGCAGCCATGAATATCCCAAAATTTAGTCAGTGAAAGCCAGAAGACATGTCCAAGAATTCAGCTCATCCTCTCAGAGAGGAAATCACATCCTCTGCTCTGTTGGCCCCCCGTGAACTTACTTTGAGATGAAAACAGGCCACAATGGGTAACTTCTTCATAGTGAGTTGTTTGGTAGATTCTTGGTAGCTATGGCAACCACTACATTTGATTTTGGCACTGCTTCCTAGATGTTCTGGCCTTGTAAACCTAAAAAAGTATTGCAAAGCAAAGGAATGCACAAAACAATCAGATGGTTTTTGACATGTGCTGAAAACACTTTTACTTGTGGGTCACTGGCACCACAAGAGACAAGAGTCAGTGGGTTTTAAGTAATTTTGGAAAAGCCTACAATAAAACCATACTAATGTAAAATGCTGTGGCTCAGATATCCAAATCTTTTGTTTTCAAACCCAAAAACATTGATATGGAAGACACTCTTCTGCAACCCACTATTCTACCTTGCAGCCCTCCAGGGCTGGGATCAAAGCTTTGAGATGGAAAGGACTGTAAACACAAAGTTCTTTTCAAAATACAGATACCCTTCTAAAAAACCTTTGTTGACAACTAGAAAAATCTCTTTCAAAATTTTCAGACAGAACTGCTCAAAGGAGCGATGGGTAGAGACCATTAGGGAACAGGGAAGTGCTCAGAGAAAAGGGACTACCTCAATGTTCTCACTACAAACTAAAGCAAAATCCCTCTTTTCCACTGCACAGAAAGGCCAGGACCATGGACTTTCCTTTCTCAGTCTTTTCCTCCAAGTTTAGATTTCCACAGGGCAAATCAACCATTTCCCCAGAAGCTGCCTTGTAACTAGGATTTTTGAGATGAAATATTTTGAAATATAGTTAAAATTTTTCGTTAATGCACATGAAGAACATGAGGGCAACATGGTTTCAGTTTGTCCCTCACCCTCATTCTGACTATGGCCAAAGCAGCCTCCAACACTAAATGACATCACAACTTCCTGATTAGCAAGACTTCCTTTACCTGGCCTATGTGCCATCATTCTCTGGTTTTTATTTATTTTTTTTTTCTTTGTATTTCTTTTCCCTTAAGTCTCTAAAAAGGCTTATAAACTTGCTCTGATAGTTGTTTGGAATGCCCTTATCTTCCATTTTTGTGTCACATTCCTGCTCAATCCTTCCTTCTTCAGGTCAGCTTCAGCTGCATGGCCAACACTGCCATGAAGTTACACACCTTTTTTCTTGCTAACTTTTGGATAAAAACATAGACCCATCCCCTTTATCCATTAGAGTTCAACTTCTTTCCAAAATCCATACTTTCTGGAAGTATCTCTGAACCTGGATGTTTTTCCTTCCCTACCATCAGCTTTGGTTCTACTAATCTCTGTGTTGAAGAAAATCACCAAAACTCAATTGGTTTTGTCACTTGATGTATTCCTGCATCAGCAATTTTTTCATTTGAACTAATTCCCTCATTTCCTTAAAATTATTGATCTTAATGGTGTCAAGCAAATTAGAAATCAGATGTAAGAGACTATGAATTTTTATTTCAGGAGGATTAGCTTTGCCCCAGGCTCCAGGTAACCTCTTCCTCAGGCAAATATCTGCATTTGCCACAAGAGAATGACTTTCAGATCTGTTGAAAGATCCAAGTGAACTGTACACAAAGCCATAACCTTCTCCCCAGGTACCTCTTTCTAAGATGCCTAAGTGTCAGCCTCAGAATTACTTTTTCTTTTTGAAAGCTCCATTCCTTTAATCCTTAATGGCAACCCTGCAACTAAGCTGGCAGTAGCTGACTCTGAGTCGTGCTTAGAGCAAAATCTGATTCCTACTTGGTTAGAATTCAGATAAATATTAAATGCAACGTAAATTCTTTTCATGTGCCTCCTCAGCCACCAGAACCAAGAACAGGGAGACAGATATTAGTGATTTTGATCCTGTAAAACCACACTGCCTGACAGTAGCCAATGCAAAATTTGTTTTCTTCTTCCATCATGTGGCAAAAGGCATTGAGTGCTAATTGTTGCTCTGAGCCTTCTTACTTTCTCACACTCAAACAACAAAAATATCTGTAAAAATGCCGCTTGGGGACAGAGCTGTGACAAAGCATCATTAATCCCAGTGTTCAGAGAGCCACCTGGAGAAGAAGATGAGGCCCAAATTCCCTTTCCCCAAGCCCAGGGTGTGTCTGTGGCAGGCCATACCTTCGCAAGCAGTCTGTGAGGGTGGTGGTGCCTGACACGTGGCTTTCCCCATTGACGACGCTGCCATCGCTGCCCGGACTCAGCGGCCAGAACGGGGTGGAGGAGCCTGGCAGATCCAAACTGATGTCCCAGAAGGGGTCTATCGTCGTGGAAACGCCACTGTGGGAAACAGAACGGTTCCAAAGAGCTTTAAAGGAAGCCAAATGAGCAGTTTCTCTTTCGCTTTGGGCGGGGGGCACTCCAGGTACTTAATTTTAAGGGCTTTGGGATCTCCATCACCCCTAGAGGGCACTCAGAGATGACAGAAAATAGAGCTGCTCCGGAGTGTTTTCCCACCATTGATCGTTTCCCTGCATATTTAAAAGCTGTGTGTTTGGGGAAATGTAGCTGATGTATTAAATGCAAAATAAAAGTATTTAAGACATTCTTGCACTCACTGGAGGCCTGAGACTCAAAGCAGAGCTGCTCTGAGACAGAGGCACTACTGACCAGTATAAACCAGTTAACATCTGTGACAACAGCTACGTGCCATCCAAGCAGTTTACAAGCTGGTCTTGTCTGCTCAAGACATGGAAGATGGTGCTTGAGGCTACCTCAAAAAAGAGAAGGCTTTTTAAATACTTTTGCTGTCCAGCAATGCACTGAATTCAGCTTTGCAGTTCCTCTCACCATCTCCTACAGCCTCTGGGATTTGAGAGGCCAAAGAATAACTACACCAAGTAGTAGCTTGTGTTCTCCATCAGAGCTGTCTAAAGACAGCTGAAGACAAGCCAAGAGCCAGACTGTGAAAAAAGCTGCTTAAAATTTTAACTGCTATTGACTCAAATCTTTTCTTCCAGCATCCACATTTTTAAAAGAACTTCAGGGGTCTAAGCTCCTTGTTATGTTTATTTTTTGAGTTCTCTCTTCCCCTAAAACTAGTACCGTTCACTCTGCAATCTCTTTAAACCTTCAATATTCTACCTTTTTCCCTGCTTCATTTGTGCAAAAGTTGTCAATTTTCAAAAGAAAACGTCTTTTGTCAAAGATTCATCAATGTTAAGGTTGTGTCATAACAAATCAAACTTTGCATTACCACATAGGATTCTGTGGCTCTACCAGGCAAAGAACAAAATTTCCTATGTTTTCCTTACAGTAAATCTTTTGCAAATCCCTCCAGGAAACTGAGAATAAAAGCAGATTCAAATAAGCCCAGCCCATGTGCAGGACAGCAAGAATGCAAGGCAGAACAAAAAACAAGAACTCTGACTTGTGCACTATGGCAACACCAAACATCTGCAAAGAGAAGTCAACTTGTTCCAGTACAGAGTAGAACAATAAATACCTTTTTCCATACTCTTCTAAAGGCTTTTTTTTTCTGGTACCTGAGATTACATTAGGTATCAGCCTCTTTGAAACCTCTCCTGATGATACATGAGGCTCCTGACTGAAGGAAAATGTGGTTCTGTATCAGAAATTTTTCAAATGTAGTTCCAATTATGTGTATTTTGAAATTCAAAGAGATCTTAGAAGACTTTTCCTTATGATCTTGGAAAACAACCTCCTTTTCCAGACTTCTGCATAAGCCTGTGGTGCTTTCCAGGCAGCTTTTTAGGTGTGTCTTAATCTGTGACAGTTAACTGGTAATTGATTGCACTTAGCTGACAGAATTATAGAATTCCAGGATGGTTTGGTAGGAAGAGACCTTAAACAGCATCTCATTCCAGCCCTTGCCATGGGCAGGGACACCTTCCACTAGACCAGCTCAGAGCTTCACCCAGCCTTGCACTGAACACTCCCAGGGATGGGGCAGCCACAGCTTGTCTGGGAAATCTGTGCTGGTGCCTCATAGTGCTGCACTTACACAGTTCTTGTCCTTCTGAAATTTTGCTGGTATTTATTGGTATTCAATAGAGGAAAGGCTCAGTGCACTGCACTGGAGGGGGTGCAGATAGGAATCAGAGCTCAGGTGAGGAAAAAGTCACTTACTGGCAGACTTGACAGGTAACATCCGACTGCAGTCCGCCTGTGAAGATTTGGTCTATGATGCAGTTACAGTGGTTGGGGTTGTTGGCCTTCTTCCCATTATCATCACCTGCAGGAATGCAAACACAGGCTCAGAAGTCAAAAATCCTCTGAGAGAACAGTGGTTTGTCTTGGATTGTGTCTCCAGTAACTGTTTGTAACCCAAATTTAACAGAACCCTGCAAAAGCTCTGCATTGAAGGAATATGGAAACAAGATGGCAACTCCTTGAAAAATACAGAAGATAATCAGAAGGTGCCTAGAGGTGAAGCTTTAAGCCATAGCAGCCCTTAGCCAAACCCTTGCTCAGGGTATCTCCCCTCAGAGAGGCTTGCTTTGCACTGCCTGGCATAAAGATAAGCTCCTAAGACAAAGGAGTTGTCAAAGTGGTTCATGAAAATCAATATTTAAACTTCACAGAGAGAAGAAACTTCAGAAACTGCTACTTTTTACTTCTCTCCTAGTCAACTTCTGTGGGTAGAGTGAGGGAAGAGGGTTAAGAGCCATTTACCCTCAGCCCACTGCCTCCACCCCAGCCTTTCAACATCAATCTGCACCTTCCATGCAGGTTTTCATCAGTGGGAAAATGGAAGATATCCTTATCTGAAGTGAGGAGGTGATGCTGTGTCCTTCTCCAGAGGCACAGCAATCCTCTGAGTTCCCCAGGGGCACAGTGAACACATTCCCATCTTTTATGCATCACACACTGTCACTGCAGGTCCCAGGAGTAAAGTGCCATTTTTAGGACTTGAGTGCTGAGATTAGGCCAATTCAACTTTCTCACAATCACCAGGGTATTAAATAACCAAACACTTCTTCACACAGTTCTCAGCCTCAAAGCCTTCTCCCTGCATTCCCTACAGGTGAAAGAGGAATGTTACCCTTTGCCTTGGATTTCCAGACTCTGCACTGCTTATTTTCCTTGGGTAGGACAGATGCATCTGGGCTTGCTTTGTCATCAGAGATGCACACACCAACTACTACACAGCATCAGCTAATTATTTTTTAAAATACAGCTCAAGATGTTTTCCCATCTCCTTCAACAGCAACTGCTACAACAGAATGAAGTTTGGACAGGTTTCCCAGTGCATTTAACTTATTGGGAATTATTTGATTTCTGAAACTGAAATACTCCTCAAATCTCAGCTGTTTCTCAAAACCAATTATTTTCTACAGAAGAATGTCCAAAAAACCATCTGAAGAAATGAAAAGTTTCTAAAAGTAGGGCAACAGACCATTTTCATCTGTCTAAGGTGCTCTAACTGGAGTTTTTTGTAGCAGGAACAGACACAATTATATTCCTTTTTCCAGTGAAGCTTTAGAATTATGTTGAAAAGTATTATATAATAACCTGGCAAAGGTTCCATCGGATACTCAGTGTGGAACAGCAGTCATAGGTGATACCTACTAAGCTGCAATGGGCCACTTGAGTTAATTACATTCTAAATGCCTCAGGAAAGTTCTCCCTCAGCTGCTGGATTTAGGCTTTAGAAACTTTTGTCTGAATTGCCAAGAAAAGCACATTGTTTCCTTAAAAAGACTCTTGAAGAAAATGCTCTAAAATTAGATTTCAAGTGTACGAGGTTCAAGTTGGGGGTTATCACACCCGGTCTGAGGCGTTTCTTGATGGGAATTTCAGCTAAATCTTACTGAACTTAAGAGCTTTTAAAGGGCTCAAATATGCTAAGCTAATGAAGAGGGCATACAGGATAGAGACTGTGCAAGGCATCCCTCACCTACAGAAGAAGCTTCACTTATATTCACAAGCATTAAAGAAAAAAAAAATTCACAATAGAATTAACTGGGTTTTAGTTAAAACTCCACTTCTCCTTTTTAAAGAATCCACATGCAACTACCACATCCTTGTAATCTCCCCATTTCCAACATTGTCTCTGCTTTGTTTTGAGGGGGCAGAAGGAGAAAAGCAGTGCTGAGAGCTTTTCCCTGGACTACAGGTACCATCCCAGCTGGACACCTTCAGCAGACAGTCATTTCCTCCTACAGAGAGAACTGAGCTCTCCCTTTTCAATTACACAAGTCAATTAGGATCAGTGATGAGAGGGTCTCAAATGAATATCCTGCAAGCTTGTTCCCAGCAAAACAGAAGGGTATTACCCACTCAACATTATTTCCCATGACATTTGGTTGGAGAGGAGGGAAAAAAAGAGTAAGATTACCACCTACACACGCTTGTCAATATGGAACAGATGCTGAGGGGAGGTATATTATGCAGCTGAGAACTAGAAGCTGCTAGATTGTTGTGCTCAAGTTAAGGTTCCCTTCAACATTTCTGTCTCCCAAATGAGGTTTTAATTTCAGATATTTTTTAGGGTTTAAATCTGGTCCAGGGAAATCAGCAGCTTCTAAGAATGGCCAGCACAAGACTAAAAGCAAACTTAAAAATGCATCAATGTACACATTAATTATTATGAGAATGGCTGAAAATTGATTTTAGGAGTTTAGACTTAAATGAAATGCAACTCTCAAAAAACCTCACACAGGTTACTACTGTGTCTGTGCAATAACCAAGCATGTTACTCTGTGGTCAAATGAGACATTTAATATACTACTAAAGGTAAATAATACACAGCAACAGTAAAAACAGATATAGACAACTTTTTAAGATTGCTTTTGCTTTTGATATAAAAATACAAGTTTTGCCTCAATCTTCCCTTCTGTATTTTACATGAGAAAAGGGAAGTCAAAAATTGTCAGATTTTAAAAGGGGTGTTTATCAAAACAAGACATTAATGTTAATATTTCTGCTTTGCTTTGGTCCCTGGTGTTCTGAACAAGTGCTTGTTATTTCTGACAAAGCAGTGTACACACAAATCTATATAGATCAGAGCAGATGACATGTTTCACAAGCATATGCTCTATCAATTCCTAAGAATATCATACAGAATTCACAGAGCAGGGCAGTGTTTTCCTTCCAAATCTCAGTACACCATTCTTTTTCTGCTTTCAGATTTGTTTTGCAGCACCCCTTGTTAAAGGTGAATGCAAAATGCTTCAAGAAATCCAAATAAATGAGAAATGATCAGCTTTAAAGTACTAGTCTCCCCTTTTTTTTTAGACTACTGAAAAAAGATTGGGATAAAACCACAGGATTACTTCTGGTTTTTTGTTTTTTTTTTAATCCTGCCTTTTGAACCTTTGTGTACCAGTGCCCATCTCTGCCACCTGAATGCTGTTGCTCCTGCAATAAGTACAGAAACCCTCACAGCCTGACTGTGTTGCTGGACAGATCAATAATTTTTGACTTGTAGTCTTGATGCTTTTAAGAGAACAGTAATTCTGGTCTAAGTTTCCTCAAGCTTGAAGATATTGGAGACAAAGGTGGGAAACTAAAAAATGTCTGCATGATTGGAACCTCACTGATGTGGAAGTTTGCATAATTAAAACCCCGAATTTATCCAAGAGCACTGGGGATAAAGATGCATCTGTCATGTTGACTAAAAGCTGACTTAATGTTTTACAGCCTGGGCAGAAATAGAGATTATTTACATTATTTTTTCCACCAAAATACTACTTTCCAGTTAGATCACCTGCCTCCAGCTGTTGAAATGAAAAAGTGCACAGGCAAGACACACCAGACCCCTTTTATTCAGAAATATTTTCTGTTACTCCAGCAGCAGAGAGGAGCCCTGTTAAGGGGTCAGAATGTGCCCTGCCCAGGTGCCACAGCTCAACCCAACAGTGCCAGCACATCTATCAACCCTCATACAGGATTTACATGGAGATCAGACAGATATCCTGGGCTTCCAAAACTCCACAGGTGCCACTAAACAACCAGCATTTAAAACACCAACCAAATCAAAACAAAATTACCTGGGCCAGCCTGCCCACATAATCATCTCAGGGTAGTTACAGGATTACAAATCTTATCTTTACCTGGACATCAAAATCATGTATTTTTCTTAATTTAGGCAGTGACAGATCAACAATAAATATTCACATCTGTGTCTTCACTTGCATTAAGACACTTCCTAGACAGTTGAGTACATGGAATGGAAAAGGGATAAATGACTATGGCAGCCAAACAAACATCACCGGGTATTTATACATAAGGAACACTTTCATTTACTTTGGTGCCTAAAGCCTTGGTGATCATGAATAATGTCCAAAAACTAGAGCAAAATTTCCCTCATGACTATTTTATTTCACTGTGTGTTAATTTTAAAACTTCATTACTATTGACTGGAAGCTTTAAAAGCTTTTTTCGTTCGTTAAAATAAATATTTAATACTGGCAGGGGAGGTATTATTTGCTTATTGTAGCCGTAGGACATATTCTCACTATTAGTAATAATATTTTTACATCTGCACACTTCACATGCAAGTGTGTCTGTGTGGATACACAAGTGGGAAAACTTTCTCATTACACTGAAAACTAGTTCATTCCAAATGTGGTTTTGCATGACTATACTTGAAATTCTGGTTTAGATTAACTTGTTTGGTTCCCACACAACTGCTCAACCACTTCTTTTAAATTACCTTGATGTGGTATAGATTATTTACTATGATTTAATAAAAGCCTCTCTATTTCTTCAGAAACAGAAATTTGAAAACCTGGCTGCAGAGATGTCAAGGAAGATATGTCAGACAGATCCTTCATTTAAAGTCAAACCACGTTTTTTTCTAAAGCCTTTTAAGATTCTTTATCAGTTTGAGAAGAGCAGTTTTTCTCTTTGCAATTCTGAGACACAAATACTACTTCATTAATGAGAATGTGTAGAAAAAATATGAACATTATATCATAGATGATGAAAAAAGCTTCAAGATTTGTTAGATCAATGGTTCAGAAATTTAACAGTAACAAAGGAGAGCTTCTGTTTGCAGCTGAATTTATTTAGTGTTAAGAAGTGAGAAGTCAATATTTGGGTAGATTTTGTTCCTTACTGGACTTCCACACCAGTTTAATTTGGATTATTGAAATCCAGTTAGTGGTTGTCAAATGACAGAGATTAATAACTACAAAGGAACTGCTCTGTGTAGTCCTGTCCTTAGCAATACTTTTTTTGGAGAAGGTTCTTTTGGAGGCACCAATTATGGATGTGAACAAGCCCATCTGCTGCCATGCAGGGCTACCTCAGAGATAAAAGCAAGATTCACAATGGTTTAGAGAAGCAGCAGCAGCCTTCCCTTTGATAGTCCTCTGATAAGCCAAAGAACTAAACCCTAAGTGCTTTTCCTAAGTTGAGTGCTTAAATCTTCTTTTTGACAACCAAGGACTTTTTGTTTCTTCTGTTAGTATCAACCCTGCTACTTTTGTCTTGGTGGAATGGGAAAAAATTTTGTTGCTGCAGTAAATGAATCAAGCTAGAGCAAACATTGGCAGACTGGGAAATTTTCAGTTCAGCTTGAGTTCAGCTAACAAATAGAAAATGAATAATTTCATATGATATTAGAGAATCAAGACTTAGATACTTCCTATCAAAAAGCACTGGATATTTTTATTGTATGGAACAATTACATCTTGTTCTATACAGACTAATAAAACAAGATGCCATAGCCATCCATTGCTCTTTCTCATTCACATTTCTGTAAGCAATTTTGTATCAGAAATACAGCAGAATCACATTTAAGCAGAATAATAGTATTAAGACAGCCTCTCCCCTATGTTATTTTCATCAGCCCCATGACACACTGAGTAAGAGTTCTAACTACTTTAAGTATAAATAGAATTAAAGTGGCAATTTAAAAGAAAAGACAGTGACTCACAACCAATAAGAGAACATTATGATGGTGATTCAAACCAATGTACAGGCTTGTCTGCTTCTAACTCTTGGTACTTTTTGACAGTGGGAAAGGTATATTTATTTAAATATTTTTAAGTCTACCAAACATTTTTAAAGTAACTCGCTAAGAGTGTTATACTGGCACTAAACTTGGTTTAAGAAGAGATGGTTCTACCTCCTTTTGATGCAATAATCCTTGTTGATTGGAGCCTCAGGACAAGCCTTACCTTTGCAGTGTCTGTGTAGCACATCTAATGCAGCAATGAGGAACTCGTGTGCATCTTGTTGCTCGTACCCTGCTAAATGCCGTGCGTGAGTCCATACCAGGTGCAATAACCTATATGGAATGTGAGGAGATCGGTGCCCAGAGTAAAACTGCTCAAAGCAAAGAGAAGGACACGACTGTTAACAACTCACACAGCCTCAGTGCATTGCATTATTAAAAAGTTAAATGAGTGCAATTAGTCTAATCAATTTAAACCGTTTCATTCTGATGGCCTTAATAATAAAGGAGAGAGGCAGATTTTGTCACAGACTACTGGAGAAGTGATCTCAGAACTGAGCAGCTCAGTTTTCTCCCCTGATTCCATCAATTTGTGATGGATTAGCCTGAAAAATGTGGGGGTGCAGGGAGTGGGGTAGACAGACACAAACATCACTCACAATTTGCTTACTGATACTACTGGCTTTTATTAAAATTGCCTGGGGAGGAAAGAAAGGAAAAAATCCTGCATTTGAAAAGGATCAGCAATTTCATTCACAAATTATGTGAATGAAATTCCCCCCCATATCAGAACAAACAATGAAGATGAGAATATTAGATGCTGACTGTCAGCCAACCCCTGACCCATGGCAACTCTGCATCCAAATGCTGTGCACAGTCCAATTTTATGGAAAAATTTCCAAGCAGGGCAGCAATCTCATGCCAGTACTGGCCTTTCACTTAAAAGGCTTCAAAAACAACTTTACTGAGCCAGCTGTTTGCAGAGCTGAAGGTCCCCATTCAGTCAGCAATCCCCAAAGCCAGCTGCCATCACTGCTCCAGCAGGGTGTCCCTGCCTGGGAATCTGGTGCTGGACCAGCTCCTGCATCTGCTCCTTCATCTGCTTCAGTCAAAATCTGATGAGCTGGTTCCAGAGTGACTAAAAGTGCCCCAGGTGATTTTGCCAGCAGCACATTAGAGAGTGCACAGATGAATTATTCAGTCAGCACAGCCTGATGTGAAACACTGCTGCTGCTGGGGGTGACACAGCTGGGGAGGGAAGTCAGCGCAGGGCACGAGGACACTGCCCACAGAAACTTTTTTTAATTAAAAACCAGCCAGGTCCCACTTGAAAAAACCCAAACAAACAAACAAACAAACAAACAAACAAAACCCAAATAAACCCAACCAACCAACCCACCCCCAAAGATATGCCAAAAAACCACCCATGCTAAGGGTCTGTTTCCCTGGGTTGAGGTTCAGCCCTTCCTTTATCCCTGCACAGTGATACCAGTTCCAAAAAGCAAAGCAGGGATGCTTGTGGTGTCCCTGCAGGACTCAAGGCCCCAAAGAGTTTATTCACTTGACAGAGTAGCATTTTATTTTTAATAAGTGAACATTTGTGAGTCATTTTGCCTTCCCTCACCTTTGGCAAAGGTATCTGCCAGTAAATGCTGCCTGCAACACCACAATTATGTTTTCCCAAGATCCTATCAAATCCATGGCAGTTTCTTTTCAGTTATTCTTCCCAAACAGAAGAGAGTAAGTGGCAAATATACAGAACAAAAACAAGATTTAAACCCTCAGCAGTATGTAATTCTCATCCTTATTGGAAAAGTGAGCTTCCTTCCCCATCTCTGAATTCCTCCCTCACAGTCTCTGAGCATTTTATGTAAGTCCAAGCACAGACACTGTGCTACAAACCTGCTGAGAGAAAACACTGCATTTTAAGGGACAGGTTGGCAAAAGGTAGCACAATCTTCATCTAGTTCTCATATTGGCAGGGTTTTCTACATGATTTTAGTGTTTTCCTCCCACAGAAATTTCTTCCTCACAAGCTCTGCTTTTCCCAAACAAGAAGCTGCACCTCTGCAGCCAAACACCACAAAATGTTCCTATAAATACAAAGATCAATAGTTAACTCTGATGCCAACAAGGATGACACTGAGGGACTGGAGCAGGAGTGTGGTAATTGAAATCTGCTGACACAGCTGCTGCTCAACATAATTCAGGGAACTGCAGCAATAAAACTTCCCTGTTCTGTCACTCCTTACAATTAGTCCCAGAGCTCTCTGGTCATTTTAACCAACAGCACTCCATGTAATTACTCCACTGCAGACACAAGACCTGCCAGCAGATTTCTCTGCTGCCTCAGTAGGATGAGAAGGATCTGACAACAAGTTTTAGCAAATTATTAACTATTGTCACACAAAAAACTAGAAACCTGCCTGGTAAGAATGTGGGGTGAGGAAAAAGCTTCACTGCTCGAATAAATATTAAATAAAACAAAGAATCTGAGCACATTCAATAACAATATTTTAACTGGAATGTATAAAACATCCATCCCATTTCCTTGCTGCTTGGAACATCAGCCTATCAGAGCTGTTCCAATCCACAAAAAGGAAAAGAGTCCATGTAAAGTCTTATTTCAACCTTTTCAGTGAAGTGTGCAAATATAAACAATGATGTATTTGCAAGTCACCTTTAAAACACTTCAGTGGCACAACTCTTCCAAACATAATTTTAAAACTTTTTTTTTGTTTAAATTTGTTTTCAATTCAGCAATATCAGTTGTTTATATTGGATAGAACTAGTCTGAGCAATTTCAAAGTGCTGGGTAATACACTGCTTAATTGCTGTTCCAGGGGAAAAAAAAAAAAGGAGGGGGGAAGAAAGGAACAAACCAACCAGGATTCAAAGCCTTCATTCTTACACACAACCCAAGTAAAAGTAATTTTGTTTTTCCACTTAAAACATTTGTTGTTGTATTCTAGAAAGAATCTATGGGGGATTTAGAAGACTACAGGCTTTGTAATTTGCATTATTGTTACCAAAGATATACAGACACCGGTGAGGTTTTAAAACAAAACAAGAGCCCACCGTACACATCTGCACTTCTTTCTCCTCCTGCTGCCAAAAACACACACAGAAGTTTCTCAATTATGTGAATAAACAGATAAATTTGATTTATCCTGCACATGTATCCACTAAACAGTCTCTGAGCATTGTAATTATGAGTTTATAGGCAGAAATCCTGTACCAGGTTCAAGTCCAATTTGAGAAGTCAAAAGCTCCTCTTGGAAATCAGTTCTCAGTAAGGACTTTACATTTTCTGGCAATTTACAATGGATGAAAGGACTGGGCAGCACATGGAACACATGCAGGAGAACACCTTCTGGAGGTTTCCCAAAGAACAATGGCTCAAAGAATCACAAAACACATTTTGCTTGCATGAACTCTGTATGTTCTACACTTATTTCAGGGAAAAGGTTTTACTAAATCAGCATGAACTCTGTATTTTCCATGACAAAATGCAAGGCTTCTTTCTGTGTAAAGAGCCTTAACTACATTTTCCCCCTCTTCTTGTACCTTTATTGTAACTGATTTTATACATAAGTCACTTCAACAGTAGCATATTCTGATATCAAAACCATAAATCATCTCCTCCTTTTCCCTCTTGGTTCTCACTTCTCAACTCTTCCTGCGCTTGTGCTGTGCACTGTGACAGGCTCATGAGGATGAATAATGATGGGAAGAAGGAAGATTTTGCTCCTTCCATCTCTGAGTGGATGCATTTTGCTCTGCTCCCAAGTATTCTTACTATTCTAGTCACAGGGCACATGAGACACAGATCTTCTATTCCTACCTTCCTGAGTGGTCATTCTGGAAAGGATTTGGATAAACCTCAGGGTGTGGACCATCCTGGAATTCATTTTCATTGGTGAAGCAAGACTACACCACAAATACTGGTAGATAAAAAGGAGTGCACCAACTCTTTCAGCCAAAAGGCACAATGAATGCATTCTGTGTGTTCTATCTTCCCTCCGTCCAGCTTCACCTCTATCTGTTACTCCCAAATCCTTTTCATTCCTTTTCTTATGCTCTGTAAGTCATGTCATGATTCTATTGAGAAATAGGTTTCATGAAGCACAAATGAGAATGTTAATGGATGCAGTCAGGTATTTTTAAAACAAACCGAGCTCAATGCTTGGTGTGTCTGCCAGAAAAGCTACCAGGAAAAAACACTTCAGTCCTGAGAACAATTTGATAGTCATTACTCACCACCAACCTACTTCAAGGTGGAAGAACTTTGTAGGTTCCTATTTATCACAGAGAAATCACTCAACCTATATAACTACACGATCTTAAACAAAACACAAGTGGGATGGGTAACTTCTGTTTAAGAGGCAAAAGGGCAAAACTTGCTTATTTATATATAGTAAGTTTTATTTAACGTTCAAAACAGTCTCGCTTTTTCTCCTGGAGAGCTCCCACTCAGGCACTCATCAGATCCCCTGGCATTCCATTTGCCTAAGATCACACCTTCAGAAAAGAAGGGTGGAGGGGAGATGAAATTAACCCTTGCCCTGATTGTTTGTCCCTGGGTAAGATGCTTTGGGATAACCACACCAGTTAATTCCAGTGGGAAAGCTATGTAGAAACAAGACAGGACCTGAATCCCTGGTAATTCAATTACAAAGGAATTTTTAACCATAGCACTGAGATCTCTTGGTTTGCCTTCCTTTGCTCAGACCTCAGCTCTGCAAGGGCAGCGACAGAATCTTCATTGGAACCACTGCATGGGGCTGGGACATCAAACATAACCAGACTGCTCCAAAAAAATGCAAGATTTTAGTTTTAGTTCTGAATGCAAAGAAACTAAAACTCACTGGGAAGAGAACTGAACAATGGGTGCTGACAGAGCCATAAGAACAGTAAGGTATTTACTGCTTGTGAGTTAAAATATACTGAGTTGGTTACAGACCCAACAGCTTTGCTTAGGAGGATTAAGCTTCAGTTTGACTTCAAGGAGGTTGAGTCACTTTCTGTGTCCTCCCACAGCACATGGCTGCAGTATTTAATGTGAAATAAGGACAGGAACTATTGCTGTCTGCACAGTCTGGTGTCACAGAAATGGCTGTTCCCTCATCCATACACCCTCATGTTGCAGAACATTTAATTAATAGAACTAATGCAAGTGTAGGCATGAATTTTGATTTGAAAATGAAGGCTGTGCTTCCCAAAGTTGTGTATGAAATTAAACTTGATTACAATTGAAACTAACACAAATGTTGCATTTAAGCCCCATTTTGGATAACAGCCTGTGCTTTGTTCCATGCTCACAGTAGAGCAAAAGGCATCCTGAGCCATCAACAGGGCTCCACATACAAAAATGGAAACAAAAATCATTACCTAGAGAGTCTTGATCCTTCCTGCAGCCTCTCAATCTGTAATGTAACACTCATTTCCCCTTTCCCAAGGGATTTTTAAAAAATGCATGTGTTAGTAGAGTGTGGTGATGTTCATCAGCATAAGACTTCATATTACTATTTGTTGAAAAGGTATCAAGAATACAATAGTTCCTTATTTTTTAAATAAGCAAATAGGTTTTTATATTAGTAGTGTACAGAAACTGGTATTTCTATACCATGATTGATTTTTTTTTAATCTAGGCATTGTGGTATTTCCCCACTTAACTGCACATCTGGTTTCAATAATCCTACAGCTGCTACCTATTGGTCTGCCTGCATTTTGTTTTTACCTCCTTTCCTGACAGACTCAGGAACAATTGAAAAGTAGAACAAAAAATAAGAATTGTAACATACAGCTAATGATTTATAAGCAGTGTGAAACGTTGCAAATCCCCAGAAATCTTGAGTATGAGCAGGAAACAACTCTGTACTAGAACAACTAAGGGGGCTTTACCTTCTTCTATATATGTTTAACTCACCTGCAGTGACCAAAAAGAATCATCTCTGCTGAAAAAGGCACAGGAGTAAAATCAAATTGAAAATCACAAGATAAAGGTAAAACTATTTTAGGTTGGTCCCTGTCAGAATGAACTTCCATGACAGCACATCCACAGAAAACCTGCTCTGTGTACAGACATCTCCAGCAATTTTAAATGCTCCATGACAGCACGTACAGTACAGTTCTTTTTGGTTTTTTGGTTGGCTTTATTTTACTTACCAAGAAAGCAGATCTACCACTGAGGGAAAGGCACAGAACTGGGTTTGTTTTGAAAGACATTTTAAAACTAGGAGCCCATGTCCACTCACAGTCCTTACATTACTAATGTGAAATTAAGATAGTTAATAAAGACTAATTATTAAGGAAAAGCCTGTGCCTGTCTCACACAGCACAGACCAGACCTACAGTAAAGACACACTGCAAAGCCAGGTTCCTGAGTGGGAAAGGGAAAGAAGTGCAGCTTGTACAGGAAAGACACAAACTGTAGCAACACATTCACTTCTCTTCATCCTCCTTCCTGGCCCTTACTGGGTTTGCATGTAAGAGATGACAGAAAAGATGTTTCTGCCCGTGAACAAGCACTGAATTGAGATCTTTAAAATATTCATACAGACCTACATAATCCAGCACCTTAAACCACAAGGATGTATACTACTGCTTTATTCTCACTCCCATTATCATCCAAAGAGCTCATGACATATTTTCCAGTTACAACTTGCACATTTAATTAAAGCACACATTCAGCTTTAAGACTAAGGGCTCCCAGATCAGTCTCAGAAGAACAGGCAGCACTGTAATTATTTCCAACACCAGCTTTTCCTAAACAAGGGTGACTTCACAACAGGAATTTAAAAGCCATTAGTATTTCTTTCAGCAGCTGGGTATTTTTGACAGTGAGGTCTCAATCTTTACTGCCTCGTTTTACTACATTTTGAAGGGAAACATGACTTGCATTCCCTTTATATTTGCAAACAGCACACAATTCCTTTCAGGGTAAGAAACAGCATCTGTGGCAAGGTGATGCTTTGTGGCCAACAGCACTCACCTCCTGAAAGAGCGTAGACATTTCACAGACCAGACATGAGCTGGGGCTTTGCATTTCACATTTGTGCCTGTCGGAGAGGAAGAAATCTCGCAGCAGTGGAGTGTGGGTAAGTGCCTGGACAATACAGTTCATAAAACATGTGTTCCCAAGATTGATTAGCCCTCGTAGACCTATAAAGACAAAGGGGGAGGGGATGCATAAGCATTATCAAGTTAAAAAAAAGGGGTAGATTTGCATTTTTATATAGTTTTCACAATGTTGCCATGGATTTACGGTATTACATGCACAGCTCCAAATACAGTTCTATACTGGTATAGGGAGGCTATTGGTATTTCTGTACTCAAGTCACAAGAAGCTGCAGAGGCTTTCTGAACTACACTAGGATTTCTTAAATTCTAAGAAATAAGGAAAGTTCAGCAACACCAATACCATTATTTTGCAATGGCTGTTGTGCCACGTGTCACCAAAACATGTCCCTCCCCAAGACTGATACCAAAGTGCAATGACAACAACTGGTAAGTCAGTACAGTAAGAAACCAATACATTTAAAGAAATCAGTGAGTAAGTTTTCAGATTGCTTAAAAAGCTTTCCCCCCATGCAGGTCATGAAGCCAGAATAAGCTTTTGTACTGTTATAATCTTCATCTTTCTAAGACAGGCAGCAAAGGAAACAGCCCTGACAAACCAAGTCAGGCTGTGACATCCAATGCAGACTTAAGAGATTTTGTATAAAACCCAAGATCTGAACAGAACAACTTTAAAAAGAAACTCTGAATAACACTAATTCCACACTAGTTTTAGGTAAATTAAACATTAATCTACAGCATACATCAAAAAATTCAACTTGGCATAAGAGGATTCATCACACCTTAAGTCAAACGTTCAGTAATGCCCAGAGACGATTCCTTGTGCTTGGAAACCAAGATGCTTAAAGGAAAGCTCTTTTGTTGCACAACAGAAGAGAGGTTAGGAGTGGGGAAAGCTTTTCAGTCATTTGCAAAGTCTAAGTGAGAAGAAAAAAATGCTCAAATCCTTGAGTATTCTTCCAAAATGTTAACATAATACCACCATACAGGAGCACTAAATGAGAACAGCATCAGGTGGCTAAGAATGCTTATTTTTAATCACCAACTTACTTTGAAACGAGATAAAATGCACCGATAGACACAATTCTAGTACTGATTTAAAATTAACATAGTCCTCCTCTGCAATAAAAATAGCATTACTACAGAAACACTGAAAGAAAACACAGGATTACTGGACAGAGAATGAAGAATTTCCTTGTCATTCCACGGGATGAAAAACCCCTCTGAGCTGGCAGTGCTGTGGTAATTAGGAGTGGTGCAGTTCCCGTGCAGTACAGCAGATAGTGCTCCAAGGGCTCTTTAGCATCCTGCAGCACGAGGGGGTGTGGTCCAGCTGCTACGTTACCGAGGAGAACCGGCACCACACCAGCCTGAACTGCCCCCGGAGCTGAAGGCACCGACACACAGCACTCCTGAATCTTTTTTCCTGTATCTAAAGCAACATCGACCTGCTTCCAACAGCTTCCAGTTCCTTCTGTTTACTCACAGGACAGAGTTTCTCATTATATTACAGTGACTTCTACTGGGCAGAAGCTTGTTGCAATTATTTGCTTGATTTTCATGCTGGGAGGCAATAAGTGTGTGCACAACATTAGCAGAGTGTTAAATAGTTAATTTGTTGGAGCAGCTTGAAATACTCTGTGATGCTTCAGCTTGGTCCACAATCCTATTTCAATTCCCAGTCTGTGTCTCTGCAAACAATGTCACAACAGGAGGGGGTTCATGCTGTGCAAGTGGAGAAATGTTTTGGTACCTCTTGCTTACCTCTCCCCTCGTTTTCTGCCATTTCAAATTAACTGGGTTTATTTAAATCACAGACTGTGTTCACAGGAGGCTGGAAGGCTCCCTGACATGCAGGGTATTTTGAGAAGCAGAAGCATCTCTCCCTATTTCTCCCTCTGGTTAGCACCAGATTTCAAAGCCAGCCTGTTCAGCACAGAAAAACTAGAGGAAAACCAGTAGCAGATCTAGAGATTCCCCCTAGCACTGCTTGGTGTCTAACAGAGCAGTCACAAAAGCAAACACATAAAGGCAGCTTTTTGGAATCATTTATTAAGCATCATTTATTACATGCCTGTGGCTGGACTGTCTTTCCCTGTGACCACAAGAATCAAATCTTCCTCAAAGTTGCCACCAGGAGATAGTTACAGGCATCAAACTCAGAAGGCTCTTGGTTTACTCTGCTTGCTTGACCTTTGGTGTCAGTTTTTCACGGATCTAAATACAGTGATTCATGTGCTGGGACTTCACTTGAATGAGCCAAGACAAAGCAACCTGCAAAACAGACAAGGCTGAAACATGAATACTCCAAACCCCAGTAAAAATCAGAAAATGGTGATTTGTAGCAAAACATGAGAACTTAACTCAGTTGAAATGGGAAAAAGGAAAGGGGCACACATCAATCTTATCCTTGTGGGAGCAATGACTGCAAGCTGCTGTACAATCTCTTAAACTGGTGTTTGAAATGAAACAGGTATGAGGAACTACAGCTCAGGAACTGCATAAGTAATTGCAGCATACTGAAAATCATCAGAATTTGATGTAGGTAAACTAAAGAGCTGACAGAACTCAGAACAACACATCCCCTTGTGCTTAACTTTTATGGGGAATAATGAGTTTTGTTGGAAAGAAAAACAGCTAAAGATTAAAGCCTGTAGAGCACTCTGGTCAATAACATATTGAGAATTTAAAAGCTTTGTGCCTGCCACACCTATTCCCTCCCCTTTAATAAAACCTTGCAAGGTTTTGCTGGAACAGTCAAGTATTGCAACATGTGGGTCATAAATTAATAGAAAAATAATACACCAAAACCTCACATGCAGCAGTCCATTTGTGCTAGAGCATCAACAGTGGTCTCCACCAGGCTCTAATCAGAGCACAGTGTCAAGAGTCTAAGGACTGCCAGCAGGCTCCAACCTTGATTAATAATAAAGCTCTGTAACCTTGAAAACTTCTGCTGTGCTTCATAGCATTGTCTTTGTTTTTATTTCTTATGAATTGTTTCTGAAATGAGCAAGGGCAACCTGTGAGATACTTAATATTTTTTACACATGGGTGTGTGCTGTTGTAGTAAATGTATTTCACAGGAAATCAGCTTTAGCTCTGAACCTTGCTGATACAATTGTAAATATTGGAATAAATTAATTGTTGCTGTCAAGACAAAATTGTCATGTATGGTATAATGATAAAAGGAAATATTTAATGATCATGCATAGAATACCAACACTACTCTCATTCTGCCAAAAGCTGGGCAGCCAGGGCATAAGCAAAGGCAGGAAATCTACTTCTGCAATGCCCTGAGCACAGGGAAACCCATCTGGGAAATTCTTTGTACATTTGGTCTCAAGACTGGGTTCTGTCTGGCTTACCTTTGTCAGCTTCAGTTCTTCCATCCTCTTCCAGGAACAGGTTCTGTTTTTCCAATGCTCAAAGCAATAGATCTGCAACACTCAGCAACAATGGCTGTTGGGATGCAGGGAGATCCAGAGCACTGGTTCTGCCAGTCCACCCACGCAGGGGAGATGAAAAATCCAAGAAAAGATAAGGAAATTCCACTTCTCCATGAAATGCAACTCTACAGCTATTAGAGGTGGGGAAGCAGGGAAAGGAGAGGACCACACATGAATAGAAAATACAGAAAATCCAATCTTGCCCTCATGGAGGAGGTTCTGTTTGCCTCTAAACCCAGGCTTTGGGCTGGGACTGGAAAGACAGCAAACAAACCAGTCTGAACAAATGTTCCCATGCAGAAAGCTGGGATTTAATGAAATGAAGGTTTTGGAAGGAAGAGCAGCAGTCACTGGACAATGCACCTTGGTGAGACAACCAGGAGAGCATTCAGATGCACTGAAGCACAGCCAGCCTGTGATCCTTTCTACACGAAGCACAGGCTGGCAACACCTTAGAGCAATCTTTGTCCCCTACCCCCAGTCCCCCATCTGGTGTTGATGCCTCCCTGCAGCTCCATCAGACGGTGTCACAAGTCAGTGCAAGCTGAAGAAGAGCTCACTGAAATATTTAAAGACAGTTCAACACCACACTTGGAAACAAACAGTGTAGCAGAGCAGTGGAGATTTCTAGAATAACTTTGGGTCTTCATCTTAAGCTCATCCGACAGGAACAGGCAACAACATTTAAGATCATCTCTCTGAAAGTATTTCAAGAGAGGACTGCCCTACCACCTAAAACTACACCCCAATTTTCTCTCAGCTCTGAAGTTTTAGGTGTAGAACAAATCACACGTGACCTGAATGGAGCTGCCATAAAAACTGGCTCAGTGAGACCCAGAGCTGCTGTTCCACCTTCATGCCAGGAGCAGCAGTTTTGCTAATGGGGTTAGTGACAGCAATTATTCTCCAAAGCTAATCCCTTTTGAAATGTTTATACAAAAATACTCATTTCAGAAAGCAGCAGTATACAGATATATAAAATTACAAGTCTACACAGGAAAACTCACCACATTCTGTGACACCCATGATCACATGAGTGATCAAAAAAACCCTAACCATGCAGTTTTGGTGAATTTATTCCCCAACACTTCAGCTAAGCATCCTTTCTCAGGGACTGAAACCCACACCAACTACAGAAGCAGGAACACTGAGTCAAAAGAATTAGAACTTTTTCGTCAGAGGTTTTTACAGCACATTTTTTACAAACTTACCAATAACACAGTTGGGTTAATTAAATTGTTTTGACAACTGTTTAAGAAAAAGCTAAAGAAACTTTTGCCACAGCCAAACTAAATGAAGAAACTTCAACCATGTGATCTTAAAAACTAGCTGAACAATTCAACTACCCCCAGCAAACCCAGAACAATGCAATCTACCCTGAAAGAAAAAAAACATCTTGTGAGGGAGAAGAGGAAAAAGAAAATATGTGATTCATTGATTCACCTTGGTTCATCAGTAGATCTTTTCTTCAATAGAGTGGTTTTGACAGCAGCACCAAGCAAGGGATTACACGACAGATCAAAGAAGTGAAGATGAACACTCAGAGCAATACTCTTCCCTTGTTGGGTTACTGCTGAACCAGGTGAAAACAAGCTCATGCTCCCTCTTTTTTATTTTTCTGACTTGACTCCTCCAGCTACTCAGGGCTACCAGGTCAGTCACTGCTCAGTCTGAATGACTGTAAATCCCTCTGGAAACAAGCCACCTTCCCTGAGCTGTATCACCAGCACTGCCCACCCACCTCCCACCCCCTGGGCTATTCCATCACCAACAGGCACAACCTGGAGAGCTTCACTCACTCTTCTGCTCTACCCAACTTTTAAACTTAAGCCTTTTAAATCAAAAGTCAGAATAGAGAGCTAGAAAACGAGATCTGCAATACATTTTTCCAATTTCTTCTACATATGTTATATTTTATATATGATTATTTCACTGTATCACTCCATTATCTAAAAATATCATATATATGTGTGCACATCAAGATTCATAGGCCATGTTGAATCCTGCAGCTTTGAAAGGCTGAGAGGATGACAAAGGACATTGTATTTAGATATTACTGTTATATAAATTTGGATTTCTTTTTCCTGTTTTAACTATAAGTAAGTATTTTTATTTGTCACTGACAGGAACCAAAAACCAGCCCCTTCATCTAAAAGCCCTGATAATACAGAAGATACAGAAGACACAGTCTAGAAGCAATCAGCATAAAACTATGAAGAATAAGTCCTATAAACAGAGAGAAAATAAATTATAGGACTATTTTAGATACGCTGCATTGTGCACTGCACCAAAACCTACAAGTTTAGCCACCCCTATACAGCAGAAAAGCAAATAAATCAGAAAAGGCCTTCTGGAATGAGGAGAAAAAAAAAAGCCATCATAGGAAAAAGAAATATTTGAATTTTAAATGAAATCCCATCTCTAACTTTCCCATTTCCAGCTAAAGGATTCTGGATCACTGCATTTTTTCCGTTGCTATTGAAGTAACAGATTGCTCAAGAGCAAAAAATTTGCTTATGTGTACAAAAGGAAACTGTCCATGAGTTTGTTTCCAGTTGAGAACCCTGGAGTCAAACTACAGAAGCTGCTACACTGGAGAGAAGCAGAATATGCCATGAGTGGCACATGTATTGCAAAATCATTAACTGTGGAGAGAAAACAATATAGTCATTATTCCTCCTTGGATGTATCAGCAGCACCAGAAGACAAGGACTATTTATAAGGCTGAATCATCAAACCCCAAAGTTCTCAGTCTTGGTGTGTCACTGCTGTACAGCGTTGGTGGAATTCATCCTCATTACTGACCTGTTTCTCTGTTAACACAGCTCTGCCCTGAGGCTAAACCGGCTTAGTCAGTCCATTTAAAGGAGTGATCCAGACAATTCTCTCTCTACCTGAGCAAGTGACAACCCAAAGCCAAAAGGGGAATGTGTCCCACACACTGAATGCAGGCTGGCACCTCAACCAGGTGCTCTGGCATATCCTTACTTTTCCTAAGGTACTCCTTCCTGACTAAGGGTGGTTTTGTTTTTCTAAAAGAGAGTTAATTTTCCACCTTCCAGATTTTAAGTGGTTCAAAATAAACAAAACAACACAGCCGTTCATATTTCCCTGTAAGCCTGTAAGAAAAATCTCACCTTATGTGTTTTGACTTAAATCCAACATTTAACAGCATGTTCAAGTACTTTATTCAGGCTCACAGGGTAACTTCAAGTCTTTTTTTGGATAATTTCTGGCATATTTGTGTGCAACTGGGTAGTTCTGGAGTGACCTCAGCATTCCTAGGAGACTTTCCAGATTTATTCTTTATGTTGTGTTAGAATTGCCATTCAAAAGTCCATGTTTTAATTCGTTTTCTCCATTAAAATACCCATAAACCCATGAAAAGTTACCAAATGGCAATAACCCACCTACATTACATTGCCAGGACAGATGCACAGTGAGATTTGCAGCAGTTCAGGAGCAGAGATTAACATTTTCTAGCACATCTATGAAGATGACCTAGTTCATCCATACCACAAGGAAACAACAGCACTTCCTGAGACACCAATAATGTTTTTCTAGCATTTAGTTTGCTCCCACCCCTCTTAGTTAATAGGGAATTGATTGCATTTGCTATTTTTATTCAATAGCTTCAGTGACATCACATAACACACACTTACAGAAGGGACAAACCACATCAGGACAGTGCAAATGTAATTGGAAGACAAAACAATAACTCAAGAGCAACTTGTTAAAGGGAAGAAACTATCTGAAATCAATTAAACTCAATAAAAAACACTGTGAAGCAAGAAACAAGGAAAAATTAAGTGGACAAACACAAAATAAGGAGCAATGGCTACAGTAACTCAGCCTCAACAACTTAATCTTAAGCTATAGTTCTTCTACAAAGAGCATTTTGGAACTTAACAGGAATGTGAGAAGGCCTGGAGGTCATTCTGCTCTGGTGACAGGTAAACCTCAGTTGCATGATGTCTGGAATTGAGCACCCATTTAAAAAAAAAAATTATGCAAAGTCAAGAACATGAGTAAAAATTTGTATGGAATTAATATTGGAGACTGGAGAAACAACTGAAGAATCCACTGGTTGAGTTAATTAATTAAAACCAGATAGTGCTGGTGGAGGAACAGCCAGGCTGACAATTTTCAAGTACGTTACAGGCCACTACAATGAGGACTGTAATTAACTCTTGTGACCTACCAAAGCTATAATAAAAAAAAGACTGAGCTCACAAAAAGTAAAATTTAATTAGATATTAAAAATAATTGTCTCAGTTAGAAAACAATTGCAATGAGGGAGGTTGGGACTCAGAGCTGTTGGAGTGGCTCCAAAGGCAGCTCTGTCAGCCCAGTGCACCTGACTCAGGAGAGGTGTTTGATGCCTTTCCCTGTTTCTCACCCTGAGACTGCCCAGCCATTCAGACTGATCTCACAGCCTGCTACAAGGCACACAGACCAGCTCTGGCAGGAAGGGGAAGGTGAGGGCATTTCCATATGACAGCTCAGCCCACCTGATGCCAAGTGCAAAAGTGGGGTCACAGAAAGGATGAACTCAGCCCCTGCACACAGCAATGAGTCTCTGACCTCTGAGCAGCTTCACCCAGCTCACAGCCAGCCAGGACACACAGACAGTACCAGAACAAGGGATGCAGGACCTGTCAGTGCCTCCCAAAACCAGCCACCCCTCACCCCCTCTTCTGTAACAACCTCCCAGGGCAGGCAGGTGTCTAAAAGCCACGGGCTGAGCAGTGAACAGCCCTCATCCCTGCATCCCTACTTGACCTCATGGCTCTGGAAACCAAAATTACCTGCCCTGCTGCCACTCAGGCAAGGATGGAGAACAGGTAACAGCTGCTGCTGGAATGAGGGCTGCTAACTCTCCTCAATGTTATTTTTAGACTACATAGGTATTCTGTGCATGGGCTTTTGCATTTGTGGCTCAATGCATCATTCTCTCCATTTAGTAATGCAAAAAAAGAGTCACAGGGTAATGCAAAGAGATCGCCTGGATCTGGTATTTCGGTTCATTACCTTTGTGCCACACATGCTACTGTGTGTCAAGGAAAATTAAAGTTTGCAGCTATCAAGAAGGTTTAAAATCAATTCTGGAGGAGCTCAATGGAGTTCCTGTATCATGCTGCACACCTTCAATTAAAATCAATTGCATAACATTGGCATAAGACTGGACCCAGGGTTCAGCATAGGAGATTTACGTCTGTGGCATATTTAAACAAAGAATTTCTAGCAATGACATAGAAATAACCAGCAACAAATGGAGATGAGATTCAAGAAAGATTGCCCTTTGCCAGATTTAGAGGAAAATTACATCTCTAAGCAATGACTACCAAAGATGGCTTTACTACAGATCCTTCCCAAGAGCAACAGCTTGGCCTTTCCACACATCCTACTCGGACACATATTGCTGGAAGAACCTAAGGGCAAGTGACATTGTTGGAGCAAACCCATCAAACAAGTTACCAAGAGTATGTTGGATCATAAGTGTATGCAATGAAAATGTATCATTTTATATTATTATTGCACAGATGAAACCTCTGAGCCAGAAATGACTCCTGACTGTGCACAGTGTGCCAGACATACAAAGTACTCTCTATACTTCCAACATTTATATCTTTGAGCCAATTTCCAAACTGATGATGCCAAAACAGGAGCCTTTCCACTGCCCAGATGAGTTCCCATTCCCTGCCTTAGGGCACACTCCCTGGGATTTCATTTCCTGGGGTTGCTGTGCGTTCAGCAGTGTGCAAGCACCGTGCTCCTGATTCTCTGGAGGGGTACTGATCAGTTAGGATTGTTTTCATTCCTGTTTCTTCAGGCTTAGAGCACTTCACACAAGGCAAGTGATCTCCTTGGATGGTGTGTGCTGTGAGGTTACAGCCTGTCACTACTTTGCAGTGGCTGCATGCCCAGATTAAGACCAAGCACACAGGGCAGGAGCACTTGATGTCCTTTAAGTTTTCCTCCTGATTTGGTGGCAATTGGCTCCTGTGTGCACACCCTCAGCTTGGTAAAATGAGTCAGCATTCCTAAAATATCTGGCAATACAAACAAACAAACCCCTTAAGGTTAATTTTTCATATGGCTTATGTAAATAGAGAAGCAGTTTCAAGCAAGACAAGGTACTGCAAGTAGCTCTTCCCTCTGAATTTAAATTAAGAAACGTGTTTCCAAAACAAATTAAAGTGAGAGGTTTTGACCAAGCCACTGAAAAGTGCATTGAATCTCCCACTGAAGTCACAGGAAACAGATGTAGAAGTTCTTGAGATGTCACCTGATCCATCCCTATACCTCAAAGCAGAATTAACAGCACCTGCATTATTCCTGACAAGTGTTTCTCTGAATAGTTCTTAAATCTCTTCAATGATGAGATTCTGCAACATTCCCTGATGCCCCTTGTATTCTGAAGTGTTCCAGTCTCATCTTTGTAAACAAAGTAAGTCAGAGTTTAAGAATTGCAACAACATTAATATGGAAGATACACATACAATAAAACCTACAGATAAGCTCCCCTAATGTTAGAGCTTCTGAATTAGAATAAATACAATGCTGCAAACAGCAATAGCTTTACAAAAGCTCCTAAAATGAGGGAGGAGACAACGTGTCCAAGATACTGGGCTAATCACTGGTTTTCTCTATCTATATGAATTTACTATCTCCCACAGCAAGCTTAAGTTTAAAATAAATGTGAGGGAGAGGAACAGGGGAGGTAAAGGAAAGGATCTCTGCATTTTGCAAGAGTAGTTTGGAACCTTTTGGTAAGTCATCTCACAAGATAAGGACCCAGGAGTACCCTGCAAATAAAGGCCTTTTTGTTTCCCTTCAAGGCCATGGAAAATGTCTGGTTTTATATCTGTAATTTTGAATTTCAGCATTTTTATTGACCATCTGCATTGTGAAATTGTTTTTCTCTCTCAGGTGTCAGGAAGAAACCAACACAGCATGTTCTCAAGCCCAGAAACCTACACAGCCTGTAATCATCCACAGCAACCATTTCTCTGTCTGATTCTCTCAACTGAAATGGAGAAAGCTGAAAAAGACATTAAGTTCTGCAGCAGAACTTGAACGAAACTTCTCTGAATTCCTGTCCTGGCATATCAAGACCCACTGAACAAATTTTGCCTGTTGTGCTTTAACTTGATCCAATCTCTGTCAGCATCTCTGAGCATTGGGGAATGGACAAAGAAGACAAGAAAACATCTTTCATATGTGTCACTGGAAATAACCATATAATCAAATCTGTTACTAAATATCTGATCCCTGTAAAATATGAAGATCAATTGGCTGGAGGAGAAAGACAGAATCAAAGAATCCTGGAATGTTTTGGGTTGGAAAGGAACTTAAAGATCTCCTAATTCCAACCCCCTGCCACGGGCAGGGACACCTTCCACTAGGGATGTGGAAGCATGTCACAACAAGAGCTTCAGAAACAAAAAGGCACCTATTCCTGAAAAGCACCAAGAACAACATGAAATCTCACATTTAAGGATATGCACTTCATAAAATGCCTTAGTGTACTACAGAAGCCAGAGACTTCTCAACTGTGGTGCTCATTGTATACTCAGATAAACAAAGCTGAACAAATTTAAGGTTGAATGAGGCTATGGAGAAGCCCTCAAAGCAACCAGGAGCTGTCCTGTCTCACCTTATAAAGTTCAAGACATTGAAGTCCTAAGAACCAGAGCATGAGAATAATGATTAGTCTCATGATTACTGGAAGGTGAGGGAGAATAGAAGACATCCAGCATCAAAACATAACTGTAGCAGGCAAAGAACAGGAATTGTGTTTGTGAAAACACCTGAATGATGGATCCAAAGCTTTATGACACTGGCCTTTAACAGCCAGTTAAGCTGTAAACCCTTCAAGGTGTTTTCCTCTGCCAAAAGAAAGTCTTTATACAAAACAAAACACTTCAAAAGGTGGCACAGAATAAAATATTCTCTTTGCCCTCCCCCAAAGCAGCCAAAGTTAAAAGCTCAGTGAGTTCCTGTGTGCTCTGCACGGAGCACAAGCCTTGCAGAGAGAGCCCTGTGCAGATGGCACCCGTAAAGAACAAGAGGTACTCCCACCAAACTGACAAAATAAAATTCACACCCGCAGCCGTCCTTTCCCCCCAATATCACACCATATGCTGCCTACAAGTTTTTACCCTTCCTCCAAACAGATTTCACAAATTAATAACTTAAGGATCAGGCTAAGAGCCAATGAAATTAAATGCATCCAAATATATTAATATGCACAAATTATTGTTGATGAACTGGCACAGAGCTCGTCCAACAATTCACAACACACAAACCACACCACATGCTGTTTATGCATATTCCTGCTTTCTGTATATACTGTATCTACCTTCTGGCCACACAAAGCCAACTCTGGGAGCAGACAGCAAAGAGCAGAATGGAAGGTCAGAGTAAATATAATCCAAAAGCAATCCACAAAAGAACAAAACTGAGATGGGGATGATTTGCCATGTTGAAAACGCCACGCTTGCTGTGCTGACACCGAGTCAATCAGGTGAAAATACAGCGGTAAATCAAGGTTTAGTTCAGATTGTTGGCCAGAGGTATCCATGGATGTCCCATCCCTGAAGTGTCCAAGGCCAGGTTGGACAGGGCTTGACACAACCTGGTCTGGTAGAAGGTGTCTCTGCCCATGACAGGAGGTGGAACTGGATGAGATTTAAGGTCCCTTCCAACCCAAGCCATTCTGTGATTCTATGAATTTTTAAACATAAGAAAATGAACCTTCTCATGCTAAGGACACATCTCTGCCCATGACAAGACAACAGGCAGCTCCATGGGCTAATTCTGAATTTCCTTATCTGTAAAAACAAATTCCTCATCAAAAGGAGGTATCTTGTTCAGAGGGCCATAATCAGATTATGGCTAAGTACTGCTGTTGCATTTTCCTTGATAAGAAAATTCAGATTCCCATAAAAAACCCATTCAAACAGATGACGAAGTCAGTGACACTGACTGCATTTTTCACTGAAAGGCTGTTGTTTTGACTGCATACTGAAGTTATATAATGACTTAGTGAAGAAAACACAGCACAGGAAAAAAAATTAACTGCCATTAGAGAAAGAGGTAAGAGAAATAATTGAGTCAGCAAACATTTTACACTTGAAATCAGTACCTGTGGGGGAAAAAAAAAAAATCTTTTGGTGCTTTTGTCCAACCGGATCTAAGTTATGAAGTTTCACCTGAAGAAGTATAAGGCATGGTTTAGAAAAATCAAATTGAAACACTGTCTGTAAACTAAAAATAACGTGTCTGGATCAGTAGCAAACATGGATCTACTTCTGAAAAGTCCAGAGCAAGAAAATCAGGTTTGAGTTAGAAGTTTGGAACATGATCCAAGCCCTGGATCAAGAACCTTGTCTTCTAAGGAATTTCCCATTGTGCAAACACACACAGGATATCTTCCTTTGCCTCCAATGCCCAAGAGCCACCTAGAGTTATAAAAAAATTAACTATTTTCAATGCAAGTAATAGGAATGGCAATTTTCCAAGACAGGATAACAGAGAAATTCAACCCCAACTGCAATCTGCTGATTACACATACAAGTAGTTTTAACTTTGTACAGTCTGCAGGGGTTTTAGCTGACATAAAAGGAAAACATCGACAGGACAGCTCATACACTGAGTGACATCAGCTCCTGATTTTCCTGAAAGAGGGTCTAAAATTCAAACAAATACTGAGGTAACAAGATCAGAACACTCCTCATTCTTCATTGGAGCTGGCCTGGTGGCAACAAGGCATTCTGAGGAAGTGCTGTTCATCAGTCAGCTCTTCAGATGCTGACTGATTTTTGTCTAACAAGAGTTTCTACAGCAAAAGTTTGCTCACTCCAAGCAGGAAAATGCTGCAGGGACTTCACTGTTAACTCGAATGTTCCTAATCTTACCCAGGAACAATTAAATCACAGATAACTCAACCAACTGCTGTGCAGATAAACCACACAAAGTGACATTACTGCAGTGATGCAAATTGCTTTCTGGCACCAGCTTTGGAAAACCAGGTGACAAGCTCCCAGACAGGCAACACTGAAAAGGCAACTGAAGCATCCAATCTGGAATTTCTCCTTACAAAGCCTTTCACAGAGGAAAACTTTTATTTTATACTGATGAAGAGTTAAGTTTAGGAAGTCTAACAAGACTTTTGGAAAGTACAGCTCCACAAACCTCACAGAGTAAATTGCTACTTGTGTTTTAGAATTCTTAAAATATTCACGTCCCTCTAATTTTTTCTTAGAATTCCCTGGGAGCTTTGAGAGGAGAGGACCTTTTAAAATTTATTTTTAGGTTCAGCTTTATCAATTTTAGACCTAAGAAATGTATTACACAACTGGATCCAATGGTCAGACATGCTAAGCTCATGACAAAGTAAAACAGGAACAGAAGGCTCTCCTTATTGATATGAAGGTATCATTTTTTGATTTTACCAATCCAACCTTTTAAGAAACAATTTTTCATCAAGAAAACCATTTTAATAATGAAGTTAATACAAATAAAACCAAAGAAGAAAGATTCACCTGAGTAGTCTTAAAGGTGGTTTTCCTTTCCTTCATCACACAGCAATCTAAAAGAATTTAAGAGTCAGAGATTTCTATTCAGGATGCACTTTGTGCAGTCAACTTCAAACATCAAAGTACTCTGCTTACAAATCAGTAATTTAAAGCCACAGCTAAAAATGTGGTGCTGTACCAAATCATATTTTTCATTCCACTTTTCCACTTGAGCTACCTTAAGTACCATCCAACGAGAAAAAGCACACCTGAGTGCTGGTACATTCACAAGAAACATCCCAACACTAATGCAGCCTTCAACACTTCCAAGTTAGAGAGGCAAAAATGCTTCTGTACCGTGTCTAGAGAACCAGAAATATTTTCCAGGTCACAGTTCCTCTTCCCATGCCACTTTCACACAGGACTTCTGCTGCAATATTTATTCCACTCATGTTGCTCTTTGGCCCAGCTGCTACTCCCAGGCAGTTTTGGTTTTGCCACCCCTCCATCCCCTCACTCTGGTGAAGAGGATTTGCTCAGTCTCCTGGAAAGGTTTGTCTCCCCTCTGCCTTTTTGCAACACTGCTAATGGGAATCCCGGGTGGCTCCTGCTAATTACCCACGTGCATTGGGAGTCTAATTCTTCCTATTGTTAATACACCCATCTTTAGCCACTAAGTCACTTCATATGCTAATCAGAGAACAGCTGATCCCAAGCTAATATTTTATATACTCAGGAGAACAGATCTGCTGGGGGTATTAATGACAGCAGAGCAAGATGAGCTTGGAAAATAGTTCCCAAAAGATATTATATCATTTCTAGTTCAACCCCCTAACAAATAATTTGCTTGTGAATGTGGAGCTTTGTCCCCTCCCTCCCTTGAAGAAGGAGACCAATTTACAGACAAGAGGAGACTGAAAAAAATTAGATTTTTTTTCTTTTACAATGTTGGAATCTAATTAATTAGCTGTTAAGCCTTACCAAATTTTTGCCTGAAACATCAGTTTCAACCCAAAATCAAGATGAGCATTTCTACGAATATTGAACAGTCCAGGACACTACTCAGTCCTGCTGCTGATAGCAATGTAAAATAACTTGGGAAATTTCTATGTTCCCCACAGTACCCCATCCCTTCAGCCTGATGTGTGGAAAAAGCTGTGGCAACACAATGACAAAAATCAGCATGCAAGTGTCTGAGGTGGAAGAAGGTCTGAGAATGTCTCGAGCTGACACTGCTTCCACAGAGCACGTTTATGGTCTGAGTGGACGTGACATTCCTCCTGAATCTCCTGAAATACTGAAGGCTCCATCAAAGTGTCAAGTCAGGACACCAGAACATGCAATGTCCCACATAAAACCCACACTGCAAGGATTTCTCATCATGGCTTTTTGCCTGTAAGACAACTCAACGTTTCCACTTGGTTAACAGTGTGTTCCAAGTTACTTTGAAGGTGCTTATGTGCAACATTGGGAACAACCCTGTACATCCCAAAAGACAGGAATCAGCACAGTTTCCACAGCCTGCAGCAGTGCCCAGTGTGAGTTCTCATTTCAAGAGCAATTTGCTCAATGGCAAAATAGAGATTCAAGTCAAGTTACCTGCACTATCTTCTTACTAGCTGGAAAAGTACCTAAGAGATGGATAAACACAGTATTTTAAAGAGAACCAAGGAAAAATTATGGATTTCTGTTAAGCTTTATTCCTCATTTTTCTGAAGATATGAACAAGAAGTTCCTTCTTCAATGGGTTTTAAATTGTCACTCAAGTAGAAAAATCAAAAGCCGTGAGTTTTGCACATTATTTCCTCTAGTGAACTACCAGTTCAAGTCTCCATTATAAGATATTCATCTCATGTCTGAGTATTCTTCAGTTTTAATTCATGGTGCTGATCAAAGACAAAAGATCCTGCAGCTGTACAAAAGTTCAAAAAGCTCAAAAAGCAGCAGACACATCCAGCTGTTTTGAGAAGCACCATGAGATTGCTACAAATCTGGGATAAAAAAATTCACTTCATGTACCCAGAACGTTCAGCCAGAGAGTAAACAGCCACCTAAATGAGTGTCATGCACATAACACAGATGTGTCAGGCAACTGCAACAAACATACTGCACCACCTAAGTGTGTTTTAGATATGAAGAACATCAAGTTTAATGTATTTTATTGTCAGGACTCAATATCAGATGCAAATCCTTCAAATATAAGTTATGTACAGCCTTTCAAGGCTACATCTGCCCAGGTTTCAGGCTGTTGTCCCAAGTATTTTAGTTGTAACACTGATATGCTTGTCTTACACAAATGCTGAAACAAGTGTTGGTACAACCACCATTCCACGTCATGGCAGAGCAGTGAAACGTTCCACTCCCCAGAGATATCATGGATCTCTGGGGATAGGATAGAAAGCCACAAACCTCACCCCGGCCTTCCTCTTAAAACATCTTTGAAACAATCATTTTATGCATAAAAGGCAGCTGGTTATGTTTTAACAGACTCTTGTGTAAACAGAAGTGCTCAACAGATGTGCAGTGTCTATCAGAGATGGTTATCAGCATCATTTTTATTTCCAGAACCAATAAAACTGGACATCATGCCTATTCTCTGAGCCATTTACCTACCTCAGAAGATAAACTGGACTCACTAATGTCTGCCATGGGATTGATAAAAACCTGATGTCAAAAGAATTGAGTATCAGAAAAAGAGAGAAATGAGAATATCCAGCTACTGCAACATTTCAGTCTGCAAATAGGCTCTTCACTGATCTGAAACTGCAAACAGACAAGTCAAAGTGAGGGGAGGGAAGGCAAAAAGACTCTGAAGCAGATTTATATTTAGCAGCAGGTTAGGTGGAGAGAAAAGGCTCAAGGACAATGGCAAGTCTTTTCTTTCTTGAGCTAAACCCCCAATGCATTTTTGTGAAAGAAAGCAAGTCTTCTGCTTTTAACTGCAGCCCAAAACTGCATTATGGCTCCTGGGTGCTTTGATTTTTTTTTCTTTCCTTTCTAAATCTCTGCACACAGGCAGCTCCAGGGCTCAGTAGGAGAACTCTTAAAAGCAGGCCTGTAGAAGTGAAGAGATCAGTCATTCCCTTGTCCCCGTGTTCCTGGAGCTCCCCCACCCAGGCAGCCGCAGATGAGATTTCACGCAACCAGACACGGCTTTTTTAAACAGCCTGAAAGATTTAAAATCCTCCAAGAGCAAGCAGAGCAGTCCTTCTGATTGGAAAGAGAAACACTGAAATGTGCTTCAGTTCTTCACAAAGGTCACAGTAACCTTCAAAATTCTATCAAACTTCTTCCCCCCTCTCCAGCTCTATTATCTCTAGTAATTTGTAATGTTCTTTACAAAATATACTGGAGTTTCTCAGAACACAAATCCCAATGTGAACACGATGCAAGCAATCTTTGCTTAATTTTTCCTAGGCTGCTTGAAGTTTCCAAAGTCCAGATGTTTTTCCAACTGTCTTCCCTGTCCCACGACTGCAAAAACATAGGTCCTTACTTTAGAATTACTGTTTTATATATGTTTTCAACTTACTCAGTGCTTCTCAGTCCGTTTTTTCCAAATAAATATACACATACTTTGGATTAAATGACTTACTGTATTAGAAACACGACACTACAAAGCTTTAGAAAGTATGTTCAGTGTATTTTGACAAATGCAAACGTGCTGAAAGCGTGACATCTTCCATGAAACAGTACAGAGCTTTAAAACTGTGGAAAAAAATTAAACAGTTTCCTACTTGAAATGTCTATGACTAGACCTCCAATCTTGTACAATTAACAATCTTGTACCATTGACCATTATTTCCAATCTTCACCATTAAATTTTATGTGCATTTAATAGCATAGGAAAATAACCCGATAATCCTAATTAGAGCTTGTCAGGGAGCTATTTTTAACCCCCTGCTACCCCAACCTAAAAACAGTGGGGAAAAAATTGGAGGAACTGTTAATTTTTATCACCTTTACCCAAATACTGTCCAGCCAGAAGCTGATGCACACATTTCAGAGAATTCTTTGCTCTAGATCACTGAACTCTTAAGCATTAAACCTTTGAGATGCATTTCAAACCTGCTATTTGGCACCACTGGAGAAATAAAACCACTTTTCAGAGCTCATATGAAATTGAAGAGATCCCATTGAGCGTGTAAAACACGAAGCAGGAATGTGCTGCTTCTGCTAAACCAGATTTACCAACAGACTGCTTTGGTTAAGAATGCACCAAGTACAGGATTTCCCTTCACATCCCTGCACAGGATCTCTGATGAAGGGTGAATTGAGATAATATCAATGATTTCTCATTACAAGCATATTGTCAAAAAAAGGATTGTGTTTTGTTGCTGTTACACAGCTCAATCATCAGCAGTACCAGCAGTGACTCCTTCCACAGTGAGAAAAAGGAAATGTAAAATTAGCTGATTTTGTTATTCTAAAGCTTACAGAAATCCACT
This sequence comes from Cettia cetti, assembly GCA_013401135.1. NCBI lineage: Eukaryota > Metazoa > Chordata > Aves > Passeriformes > Sylviidae > Cettia > Cettia cetti. Next base: position 61,623 of record VZUI01073082.1, read on the forward strand.
ACAATTACGAATGGAAAAACAATACAGAATTTTGAACATACAAATCAGAGACAATCTGGCTCCAGAAAGGGTTTCTGGAACTCACCTATGGTGCAGTTTGTGGTTATTTTTCTTCGCTTGGGGTTGTGTCGTAGCAATTCTAACTCTCTCTTGGTCGGCTCCCATGTTGAATACTTCTCTCCAATGCCTAAGCAGATGAAAACAAAGTTTCAGGAAGTTCTTTAGTGAAAGGATTAAAAATTCTGTTCAAGTCAAAACTTTCAACATACTGTCCATTAAGTTAGAGTCAATTTATGCACAACTTCTGGACACTGATTGCTTTTTACACTTCTCAAAAAAAATATGGTATGGAAAGGTATCACCAAATTTTCCAACAAAGAAAAACTAACATAAGAAAAGAAAGGTATTTCTTTACTTTCAAAGAACAGCTAGGCCAATAAACTTTCCATTATTGGATTAGAATCCTCCTTTCAGCTAGAAAAAGAAATTACAGCACAAGAACAAACTTGCTATTACTCAAAAATACACTTCTTTGTGCTCAGAGGAGGTTAAATGACAGAACCATCACTGATGAACTTGACAAGTTATTAACTAAATCTAAACTCACCTAACTTAATGGACAGATAATCTTTAGAGAACAGCAGAATTTAATAATTCAATATACTAAACAGTTACTACACGTCTTAGGATATGCCATTACATAGAATGACCACTTCTTATACCATTAATGCAGGATTAGACAAGTTTTAATTTTTGACATTCACTTTGCTGACATATCTAATGTTATCTAAAAATGAAAATTAGTAGTAAGTTTAAACACCACCCTCCCTCCACCAACCAGCCAAAACTCTCCAAATATTAAACTATCCTTTCCTTTCTCATGAGCTAAAATTTGTCATTATTCCCTTTCAAGACCAACACTGCATTTCCAGTAGGTTTCTTTTGCTCAAAGGAAAGTGCAGTAGCAACGAGTCAGGTCAGAAGTATGGAGACCAGATCTGAAATCAGCACAGAGCTGTGTTGTGTGTAAACCTGATACAAGAACAACACAACAGTGAAGACTCACGTGCTGACCAGCTCAATATTGCTGCAGCTTTCTATGTAGCACAGAAATTGCTGTGCAAGGTCAATTATTGTGAATCACAAAGGCATCTCAGCATTAAAAATAAGGAATTATAAGATGGCAAGCAGTCTATTCTAAAACTGAGAATTAAAGTCAATTAAGAGTTATTTTTCACAGAATGCATGGAGCAGAAGCAGCACTTTGCTACAGAAAATAAATTATAAATCATACATATGAAAAGGATAGTAGAAAAATATAGCTGGAGGCTTACACATTCTGCATAATATACATAAAATTTTAATCGCTCTTTGATCTTCATTTTCAGAAATAGCTATGCTTGTCAGAAGCTACCTTCCCAAAAATGTTCAATTCATAGTTACTATTGACCCTCCAGGTTCTAGTAATAGGAGGTCTCATTTTTGGATTCTCAAGGTCTAGAGAATTCTTATTTACACAAATACACCCATCTCTCACTTTATTTGATTCAACAACAGATTATGCAAGGAGCTTAAGGAACAATACCAGAATCCCTTTCCTTTATCCAAGGTTCAGCATCAAGCTACACACCCAGGAAAAACAGAACAGGCAGGGAATGACTGAGACTGGTGAGATAACACAGCTGCAATGCTTTGGACACACTGCACGTCTGCAGAGACCCTTTGGACACTTCACAGAGGATGGAACATTGGCTTCCAACAGGTTTGGCATTGGATGTCTCCAGCAACCCTGGTCATGTTTGTAATGCTCCCTTAGGAATTTATATAAATTCATTGGTAACACCATGTTAGTAGCAGCAATTGCACAGTGCAGCTGTAAATTTCTGTGTTTGGGTTCACTGCAGTTAAAACATGGCCAAACACAGACAGTCAGTGGGATGAACACAGATAATAATTAAAAAATACCCCCTTGGATATGTTTAAGTCCTGGTTTAAGTCAAATAGAACGAAAGTCATACCTGGAAACACATGTGCACTTTAGGCATGCAATAGCTCCATGTATATCAGCAGTACTATTCACATATGTTTATATTTATATATATATAGCTATATAGTTTAGATGCTGTAGAGGATGGGAACCAAAGCATGTCACAAGAGCAACTCTAAGTAAGGTTAAACATGACAGACTGGATTACTTTTAAGGATTCTGGGTGAATCAAATAGTTGTTCAATTAAAAACAAATGAAAGGAAACAAAAAACCATGTGCAATTAATGCCACAGAGCAAACCAGACAGAAAAGGTTCTTGCAGAAGCCTTTCATTAGAAGGAGCACAAGTTAAGTCAGACAGAAATTAAAACATGTTCTGTTCCAGCTATATAACTTAGCAGGAATGCTGAGGTTATATTACTCTTGAAAATTTGGAAAAGGCAAAGCCATTTATTAGGAACGGTTTGATGTCTAAAAATTAAAAACAGCAACAAAAAAACCCAACCAAAACACAAAGGAAAGAGGTTTAATAAGATTTAGTAACACTCACAAGCATGCCAAAAACTCCAATATAAACTACCTTAAACAAAGATTTGCAAACCATGCACAGGTCATCATTTACAATTAAAGGAAAGTAGTGTTAGAGAAGTGAAAAATAGTCATTTTTTAAATGCTGCTATAAAATACCCAGAGATTCAAGTCAGCATGTGAAATCTACATCTAAGAAATTATTTTATTGGGTGAAATACTGAAATTGGCATTTCTCAGAGAATTCATCAGGGGCATAGGAATGAGTGGAGGAACATGAAAGCTGTAGTTTATAAAAGTCACAATTTTTCAATCATTGTTTACTTCGCTAAACTTCAGCAAATTCCAATTTATCCCCTCCCAAAAATTCAGGTATTAATTAGAACAAAGGGCTCTGTGTATTCTCTCCTCCCCTATTATTAATACTCAATACCAAAGGAAAAAAATACTGGCCAAGTTGCAAATTGTTCAGAGTTACATCAGATAACTCTGAACTACAGCTGGACTGGGGAATTCAGGACACTGGGAGTTAATACTACAGGAGTATGAAATGAATCTCATGACATTTGGGGGTTTTCTTAAACTTTTTTTTTCCTCCAGGCATCATGTTATTATGTGAGCATCTATTAAAGTATAAACTAACACCCTTCAAGCACTGTGTAGAGAAAGTTGAAAATATACTGCATTTATCCTTCAGTTTTTAAGCCAATCAGTTTCTGCAGACTTGATTCACTTCTCAAGTTCTTTAAGTTGGCAACAAGATCTGAGGTAAATTAACTCTGTGGTAGCAATATAAACCCAAGACACTGAGTCTGGGGTTTGTGTTCCTCCTGACATTCAGTTTGGAGAAAGAAAGGATCTTTCAGATAAGAAGAGGGAGGGAGCACATGGATTGGAACAACAGAGAGAGAAGGAAAAAACTGGACATAATTCTCCATTTCTCCCATGTACATTTCTCATTCCTTAGATAAATTTTTGAGGAAACACATGGTTTCATAATAAAAAGACATAAAGAACCTATGCCATGACTTAAAAGGACAAAAAAAGGCTACATTGCAGACTCCAGTAATTTAAAATGTTGTCTATTCCTTGATTTTCTGTCTTCACTGGTCAGATTAGTTCTCCAGGGACAGAAGATGTAAAGTGCATATTCACACTAATATGCATTTGTGTATGTATATTTAATGTGCCATTCATTAGTCAGTTTATCAGTACAGAAGCTTCCTGCCTGGCAGCTCCTCTGGCTGAGTCTTCGACCTTCTCTGCACAGCTTTGTGGTCCAAGATGACCAGAGGAACAATCCTGTAGCCGTAATTCTCTGGAATATAAACTACAGCAGGCTGATGTCCACAGCAGGACAAAGTGGCTGCATCTCAGTCCACAAGACACAAATGTATCAATCAATAAGGACAATGTAACTAAGAAATTACTCTTTAAATCTGCATATTTAAAAGTAAGGAGCTGGGGGAGGTTTCCTCTTCTAAGGCATAAGGAAGATCTGTTGTGTTGTTGCAATTGATTAATTTGATGCCTCAAACTCAGACTGAAGGAGTTTCCAGAATGGCTGCAGAACCTGAATGAAGGGTTTTTAAACATATTCCCATTTTGTCTTGCTTTGAAAACCAGTGCCTTGTGCCAAAATATTTTAAGGTGTATTTCCTCGTTCTAGAGCTCACTATCCTTTCCTCTGACTCCCTTCCCTCAAACAGGGAACAAGCAGGAAGCAGACTGGGATCTGTAGTAGGAACCAAGTGAAGGCAGCAATCTTTTGAGCCAGCAGAAAAGCTCTCGTTAATACGATGTTAGCTGCTATTTTTAAGATTGGAAATGAGGTTAAGAATGGTTTGAAGTCATATCAGCTCTGACTAAGGCTGTCACATTGAAACAGGATGCCATGGATTCCAGAAGAGACGTTACTAGACAGAAGTCATCTGTCTTCAAATACAGACTTTCCCACTTTAAGGAAACATACCCCCCAGGAGCCACTGGAAATGGAAGATGACAAGCTTTTAAAACTGATGCTTACAAACTACTCAGTTTAGAATAAATGATATTTCCTTTCAAAACAAACAAACAAAAAAATCAAAATACAAAACCCCCCGAAAAGCAACAAAAAAACCCAAACAAAACCAAAACTAACCATACAAAAAACCAAAACAAAACCCCAAAACAAACCCCACCAGAAAAAAAAAAAAAAGAAAAAAAAAAAAGGTTTGTTTTGGAGGAATTCTATCAAGGAAAGGGCATATGAAATCAAGTTTGCTGCAATTATTCAACCATTGGAACATATCCAAACAAGAGGAAAACGATTTGCATGATAAAACTGGCATTTTTAACTGTGATTCATGGCTAAAATGGCAGGATAATCAGCAAAGGGACGCTTGTTAGTGAGGTGCGTCGCCAGCCCACGCCTCTTACCTGTCATTGTACACTGGTAGTGAGAAACCACTGTTGGGGTGAAGGCTAAAAAAGAAAAAATTAGGGAAAGCAAACTGAATAAAACAAATGTGTGGACATATATTTGTGTGTAAATATTTCTACATAGATACTGTGCGTGTACCATGAAAGCACAGGTGTGTAAGTAAGCTGGCATGATCTATTTCAAAAAAAAGTTAAAAAAAAAATCACACACAAGGGTGGCATTTCATGTGAGGGGAACAGATTTATTGCCTGTACCACGTAAATAAGCCTAAAGGAGCAGACTGTTACATTCTCTACCTAATACAGATCTAACTTTTGATATTATGCAAGTTTTGCAGGATTAATGTTAGATACTTCTATAGTTTCTATAATTAAATAAAATATTTTTGCTACAGTTAGGTGTGGCGCACGTGTTAAACCCACAGTCTGACTCCTGGAAAGCAAGAACTAACATCTCTCTCCCATGGCCTGCACTACTCTCTCCAAAGAGCTCTTTCTTCCCCTTAGTGGTTTTTTGCCACTGAACAAATAGGAGGGACAGGTATGATTAAAAACAGAAACAAGAAATTCAGGCAGGAAAACCAAACCTTGTAATTTCCAAGCTTTTCGTTGTTCTTCTTTGGCAATTTGTTCCATGTCTTTGTCGTATATGTAATCTTGACACATAAAGCAGTATATACCCCCATACAAAAGGTCTATGGCTGCAAAACAGAAGGGAAGTTGGGGAGGAGGAAAAAAAGATGTGAGTTCATAAACCAGAAGGCATTTTAAAGCAGGCTTCCAAGTCAGGCATTCTTTCTTCCAAGTCCACAAAAAAAAAAGGAAAAATCTGTACCTTAGAATCTGGAAGAGGAAAAAAAACCGAGAAAAACCCAGACATTTTTCCAGTTTCAGTGTGAGTTATTCAGTAGCTTCTGGCACAGCAAGAAAACTGAGCAGGACAACAAAGTATCAGATGCCTTCAAGCTGTTTGTAATCCACAATTTACCTTTCAAACATCTGAGTTACACCAAGAGGCATCAGGAGAGTGACTGACTACAACACACAGAACCAGCTCTGTAAGAGTTGATATATCAGTTTGAACTGCCTTTTCCTAAGACTTCAGCAATTTCTCTTCAAGGTCATTAAAATAATCAGAAGACACCTAGCCAAAATACAAATGAAGGCTCAAACAGAAGACAGCACTGCAAATTCAAAGCTATTTCTCCAAGGGAAAGGTTTTCCAGGGTAGTTTATTCCACAGGTTACTTCTGTCTCAATTTTTCATCTCACACACCCTTTCAGAACAAACAAATGAACACTGACCAATGTTAAAAATATTTTTCTTGCACAACCTTAAACAAAAGAAAGCCAAGAAACAAAATGAGAAATGTCATTTTACTCCAAAGTATACCACAGAAAAAGTGCAAAGTAACCATAGTAAACTGCTGATTTTCAGTACATAGATATGAAAACCAGCCAGAATAACAAGAAAGTTAAAAATCACTGGGCACTAACAAATCTTACTAAAACACAATCTGCACCAGCAAACAGCTAAGAAACACATCACCCTTCTCCCTCAAGTGCAGAGCTTTCATTTATTTTGTTTTAAATTTCCTTTTGTTTCCAAATAACTAGCATTATTAGGATAATCTTACTGCAATGGAAACTTGTTTTAAACACAGGAAACCATTACCACTTTAGGTGGCCTGCAAGGAACAGCACTGAATTACTCTGAAGTGCTCAATAAGCCAAACCACATGCCATGCAGCAGGAATTCTGCCATGGATCTCAGCAGGCAAACACAGGTGAAGTCTCTGTGCTGCCCTGTTAGTGGGGCAGTGCTTGTGGTGAGGTTTTTTGGTAAAGTTCCTTTCTAACCCCATCTCCTCCATCCTTCACAGCCTCTACCCCTCACAACCTGCTGTCCCTCTCTTTTAGTCTACTGCAAGCTGTTTTTTTCCTCCTTCCTCTCTTTTAAAATCACTTTTTCAATGATTATGTCAATTGTTTGTTATTTCTCCTATTATTCATTAAACCCTGATTACTTTAAAGAGTTTTCTACCTTGCTGACGTGCTCCATTCTTCTGTCTTGCCTCTTTGGACCACACTCAGTTTGTGGAAGAGGATAAGGACAGTGTTACCTCATGTAACATCACAAACTCAGGATTTTCCTTACCTTGTGTAATGTCCCAACACCAGAGTATTCTACCCTGATGCCCAGAGGACTGAATAAATTCCTTTAGCAGAATATCCCCAAAGGAAACAAGACTGAGCTATGGTGGAGGATCAGTTCTAAAACACTATGCAACTGGGAGGCTGGTATATCACAACTTAAAGAGTATTAAAAGTTCTACAATATTTACTCTGTTACTTACTGCATTACCAGTTCTGCACAGCTTTCTACAAAACAGCTGTTGAAAATCCAAAGTATTGGTCTTAAAACACAAACCCAAATATTGTTCTCCACGTACTTTTAAAGCATCCCACCAAAAGACCCCCAAATAATAGCAAAATATTGAATAAATAGGACTTTGTGAGCACTAATAGTTACAATTTACCATCAGAATGTGTAGGCATAGCTGTGCTCAGATGATTCCTTACTTTTCCTTTCTTCCTGGATTTACATGCCTGAGCAATGAAAGATGAGAGATGTTAAGATCTAAACCAGTAAGAGACCACTTTCCACAAACCACTTGTTCAGAGCAGAAGGAATTTGTGGTGTAAAGGATCAGAAAGTTTCACAGAAACACTGGCGGAGTCAAAGCTGTAATTGTCCAGCACCTGATTAACGACTCTTGAGGAAATATCCTCTCTCCAGCACACTTATGGGAACAATGCAATTGTACATTTGCCAACACTTACAATGTCTTTTTAATGACTGCAAGGGGTTTTGGCAAATTACCTCAAGCACCAGTGACAAGGCTGCCACACAGGCTTGGCCACAGCATGGAGGAAGGGCAGGAGTTTCTCATGGAGCTGGAACACAACTGCTCAAGAAAAGAGGCCACTCAGAAGGTTTGGAAGTTAATTGTTTCAGGTTAATGTAATTTGATTTTTTTCCCTGGAAATACACTTAAATTTTCTTATACTGGTTGTCTTGAGGTGAAGAAGAACAGAAGAACCACTGAAGGAACTGTTTTACTGACTGAAACTTCCCAGGCAAGCAATTCCTTAGCACTGACTGAAGTCACACCACACTCCAGGGACAAAGTCCACACAAAACTTTCTCCCACAAAGGACTGGGGGGAAAGAAACAAATTTTATTTCATTGTTAGGCTAAACTTTTTTTTATTTTAAACTGAAGTGTCATGAAGCTCTATCCCAAACCGAAACACCTGGCTAGAAGATTCCATACCAAACATGACAGTAAAGCAGGAGAATGCACATGAAGCAAATTTTGCCACTGGTATTTGCATTGATATTTTGGATCACAAAACTAACAAAAAGGCCTCAAATTCGTGAAAAGTTTAGGAACCACCAACCTAGAAATAATGCTCAGGTGTTTTGGATTAACCCCCTGCCAAGTCTGCCAGGATGCCCCACATTCCTGACTATGAACATCTCTTTTAGGGAGATCCTCTGGAATGACTGCTACTCCCAACTTCCAGGATCTGCTTTTCCTAAAACTTCTCCAAACTTTCTCTCAAGAAAGTACAGGGGGATGAAACCAGTGAACTTCAGTTTTAGCTTAATACACATACAGAATTTATTACCCTGGGAAAATAAAATATACATTAAGTAGACATCTACCTTTTTCCTTCACAAGGAAGAACCAAAAGCAATTTTAAAGGATCACAATGTCATTTTATTAAATTTGATCAACCTAGAGTCATGGTTTAGGAATTCAAAATGCCTACTTGGTGATCACAGGTGGAGCAATTTAAGAATGAAAAGACCTCTTGGAATGTAACATTTTTCTTTGCTTTTATACCTTCTTGACTGACAATAAGCCTCCCTTCCTTTCAAGTCTGATCTCCTCATTCCCCTTTACATACGAAACTAAAGGCAGCTGCAACCCAAGAGAAGAATGAAAATACATTTCATTTTTTATTTAAAAATAAAACTATCAGCCTGGAGAAACAAGGAGGCAGCACAAAAGAGCATGCAGGAACAACAACAACTTTATCTACTGGTGCAAAGAACACTAAGTTTTTAAAAACAACAGCTCTGGGGTGAAGGTTTAAATCTGGCAGCAAAAAGTCTTCAAACAGCATTTTTGTTTACTTGGGAGCCAAGTAAAGTGTTTTACTTAAGCCTAAGTGCTTTACTTTTCCCACTATATCAACTGATGTCCTTGTGAAAATGTTAAAGAGACAGAGATGATGGGAACACAACAAAAGCAGGGAAGTTTGCAACATCCAGAGTCTGCACATCTCATCCGGGTAAAAATCCTGGGATGTTCAGTTTTTGAAAAGAACTGACTTTGCTCAGCTGGGAATGGGACACTTCACCATAGTATCTGATACCATTCATCAGATAGGAGATATTTGTGAATCATGTTTTGGTATCATCTCCCTTGGATCACTGGGTGCACTCAAGTAGAAAAAAAAAAGTCCAGCAGCAACTCAGAATTCAGGTCAGTTTTTATCTGTACTGAAATTAATTCCATCGTGAATTTCTGTGAGTCAGTCTTGGCATATTATCAACCTCAAATCAACACGCTCTGTGTTCTATGCAAGAAACCTGCATTTTCCTCAACTTCTGTAACAAAGGAGGCTAAATTGGTAATTCTTTCAGACCATTTTAAGCCAACATCCAAAGTTAATTCATGCTCTCTGATTTCTCACTTTGAGTGTTAATCATTAAACCCTTTCCAGGTAATTGGCTCAGGTTCCCAAGAAGTGATTTGTTAAACTTCAGCCAGTTCTCCACTAGGTCTTGTCTCTGATCTAGCAATACAAAGCAGGCATCTGATTGCCTTCCTCCTAATTTCCTGGCACTTGGAATCTGCACCACAGGTCAGAATTCCTGAACTGATAAGAAGGGAGGAAAAGAGGTGGAAAAGGGACTACTTTTGCTAAATGATGATCCAGCCATTGAAAACTACAGGTATTTACTGTCCGGGAAAAATAACCCCAAACAAAAGCAAAACCCAAACTTCCTTCTGTTGCCAAAATCTTTTAATCCACATTAAAAATTATATAGTCATAGTCAGGCATTATCCTTCCCTCTCACATTCAATATCTTCTCCTAATACTCAAGATAGAACTATTCCATTAAGTGCTGCTTTTTCTTCTTTTTTCAAACCAGAAGCCAACAGGTCAGAAGTGGATGCCTATTGGCCCCAAATAGATCTAGAATTTTAATGTTTAAATTCGATTTGCCTGCAATCCAAACATGGCAAGCACCCAACACTATCCTGCAAACCACTTAACACCAGGAGCCAAATGGGCAGCCCCTGTGCTGTACACTCTGTGATGGTTTAGAATATCATCCTACAACTCCAGATGAATCCAAGCCAGGAAAGATAAGATGAAGAAAAAAAAATGTCCTGGTATCTCTATGGAATCTAGATAGCAAATATGCTTTTAACTGTTCATTTAGAGGAACCACGGTGTGTCAAACCATTTTATATTAAGTTGTTGTAAGTGGAATATTAGTTCTAGCTCCTTGACCTCATTCAGAAATATATGGATTGTACACACACAGTACCTACATATGTGTGCTTGCCCCAGTATGCTGGAGAGGAAGCTGCAGCATTTCTATACTTAAGTTGTCCTATTATAAAATATATTTTATCTTTTGTCAATCTTCTTCCTGCCCTACTCCAACCCTACAACCTTCCACAGTTCCCCTCTTCGCAGCAAACCTTTGAAAACTGAGAAGAATTAAATCCTCCTGCTACAGCACCTCTTCTTGATCCCACAAAATATTATTCAGGTTTAAAGGAGAGAAATTGTTAAACATTCCCTTACTTCCTCTTGCTGGGGTTTTTTTCAGAAATCTGGGGAAAGAATCCCCAAATCACAGTCACCAAGTTTTGAGCTGCTGCATGTGATGTGATACAAACTGCTTCTACTCATCTGCATGTTCTCATCTGAACAACAGTGGAGACTTATCAAAAAACCATTATTTTCAGTAGAAGCAGTACCAAGATCCAGAACTGCACAGAAGTTTGTGGTTGGGTCTGAGGCAAGCAGATACATCCAGAGCTGGCACTGCACAGGTGAATCAGCAAGCTGGCTTCTGAGGGGTATGAATATTTCAGGTATAGAGAGAACTCTTCAGGAGTCCTTTCTGATCCTAAAATGAGCTTTTGAGGGATGGCTGGCAGGAGCTCATCACTACCTGCACCTTCCAGAGCAGCTCCCAGCAGAAGACAGTTCCAATAAACTTTCCTGCTGCCTCCTTATGAGTCCAGTCTGGCTCTAAGCTTGAGCTAAGGCCCAGGAATGCCATGCTGGAATGTGCTTCACCATAAGCAAAGGATTTCCCTGCAATACTTTGCACAATACATTTCAGAGCAGCAAATATTGTTAATGGCAATTGGGAATATTGGAAGTTCAAGTCATATCCTGGAACTGACCTGTGCATCCAAAATGCTTTCCTCCTTTTCCTTCTCTTCCAATCAATGATTCTCCAGTTGGCATTACAAGGATATTATGTTGAAGTACAGTATTTTGTACCTTCTACTATCAAATTTCACCTCATTTTTTTCACTGGACTCACTGAGGTTGTTTAATTCACAGGACTACCCTGCCCTCATCAGTACAAGTAACACCTCTGAACTTTGTGACCATCAGGAATTTCATACACAGATATAATTCCTTCTCCTCAATTACTAGAAAATAGTAGGAAATCAGGTCTGGTTCTGCTAGTTAAGTCTGTGTCCTACACATTCTGCTTTCAGTTCATTCATCATCAATTTCCCTTTTTCCTGCCTCTCATGCACCATGATTCTCATATTGATCCTTGCCACTTCTACCTCAAGTAATAATTTCCAAGGGGGCAAAATGTCAAATCCTTTACTTGATCCAGACAAGTCAAGTTAAGTGCACTTCCTTTTTTCTGTGAAAATCAGTTGTGTTATCAAAAAAGTCATATTCATGTGACACAATCTATCTCTAACAGAAGTTTCTCTGCTGCTTTCCATTCACCTTCATCTCCTCAGCACCCTTCTCCACATCACCACCAAGTAAAGCATTAGAACTCAAATCAAGAGGCTGGTAAAATGCTCAGATGACCTTTTCTACCAATTTCTGAGCCTGGATGTGAACAGAAAAACCAAACTGCTACTCTAGCACTGCAGTAAACTGTGCTGGGAACAGCTTTAATTGTCCTTTTCACGTAGGGTGTAATGAAAATCTTTGCTGTTTAAAAAAGAACTGGTAGAATCAACACTACAGTCAATACCTTCCAACTCAAATGAAAATTAAACAGCTTTTACTGTCATTCCTTTACAGAAGTGTTCTGTTTCTATATATTACATTTCAGACAAGTATGCACTAACTGCAGTAACCAGATTTTTCCCTTTTACCAACTTCAGTATAGAAACCAGCTTTCTGTCATGTTTCCTCTGAATCAGATGAAAAAAATTAGTTATTTGTTTTCTACAGGAAGTAGAAGCTTTTTGAATTGTACCAAAAATCCTCAACTTAATCTATGAGCTTTATTATCAGGGTCACCCACCCAGTTCCTCTGACCACAAATGTATTTATTGGACTGAATTTTACATCAGCATATACTTAAAGAAAACAGTTCCTCAAGAAACAGTTTGTGAGCTAATAAATAATGAATGTACTCTAACGGGCCCAACTCCATAATGAACTGTTTGTCAGTGTCTCTAGAAATGGAACAACAGTTCAGTCTTCCAACTATTTCATGCTTAGTATTTAAATCACTGAACCTCACTCCTGCTAATTCACCTCCCTCAATTCCTGACCTACAGCATGAGGCCTCAGAGCAAAGACATCACCCAAAACCTGCATCAGAGGTGCTGTTTCAGAGACACAGTTCAGGTGTTAAAAGTGCATCTCTAATAGAAAGCAGCACAGCATGGACATGCACGAGTTGGCTCCTCAGCAGAGAGTTTAAATAAATAGTTACACAGAGTTTTGGTACCATAACTGAACTAGTCTAATGGCCACAGACTAGCCATCTGTAACAGACTGTCCTAAACCCTACAGCAGTGGGATTTTTCTGCAACTAAGAGTGTGTGTGAGTATTAAAAAGATGACAATATGCAACAGACAATACTCACTCAGAAAGAATACTAAAACTTCATTTGGTGTCTGACCAGGAGTTTTCAGTCCCAATTAGGATACTGATAAATTAATCACTGCTATGGTTTTGCGATGAACTTTACAGCACCAAGCTCTCTTCTCTTTTAGAACTACTGTTCACAGGCATCTGCCTGCTTCTGCTGCTCTGGGACTAAGTTACTGTGTATTTTCCTTCATTGAGCAGTCGTAGAAAAGATAAGGAAGAGACCAATTTTTACAAGGAGAGAATCCACCAGCAGATTCCCCAGGTGCTGAACCTGATTTACAAAGATTATTTTGGAAGATGACAGAGTATGTTGATGGCACACATTCATTTAGGATAATCAAAATAGCTCCAGAAGGATTTCAGGTTCCTTAGCAAATAGGCAGTAGCACTAAGAGGCAAAGTCCAACCACTAAAGGGGAAGACAAGTAACACCAATCAGAAAAAAGTTTTGGAGTCCCTGAGTTTAACTCCCAAGTAACAATACCAGCTCTGTGTTGAACAGCAGGTTAAGAAGCACAAAATATTGGAAATATTAACTAAGAATGCAAGTCATTAGCACAGCAAACTGTCTTAATCCAAAGGGCCAGCACAAGAAATGGACACAATAGAAGTGGGAAAGTGAAGTATGATGATAATATTGAGAATCATACAAGAATTTCAATAAGAAAAGTTGAAAATAGTTCAGGTTCCTACAGGTGGGAAAAAGGAAGCATCTGACAGGATGAAAAAATCCCAGAAGAGATCAGTAAGGACTTTGCCCTCACCATTTCACAACTCCTCAGAAAAGACACACAGAGCCCAGTGGAAATATCAGACTGTCCTGAAGATTGACTGAGAGAGACTGAGCAATGCAGAGCTTATAAAAAGCAGCTCCTGTAGCGGGATCTTACCTCACCTACCTGTCACCCACATCCATAACTCAAGAAAGACATCAAATTAAGTACAGCATTATCAATATACATTGAACAGAGAGGCAGATTCAAGAGCACAGGTATCACTGTAAGGTCAGATTGTGAGTGCCTAATTTAGATGGCCCAGGGATGGCAAGGGATGTATTTAACACCACTCTGGAATATGATGCTGGAGCCTTTGAAAGACATAACAGAGAGCTGCAAACACATCCCAGCCGTGCTCAGACAGCTGTTACAGCTGAAATCCATGGTATTTCTTACAACTGTGATTAAGTGTGCTGCTCCTGCCTGTCTCCATGGAGACTGATGTTGGCTCAGCAAAAAGTCACCAAGTGCTTTAAAATAATTCCTCTTCGTTTTGAAATTTCAAAGCACTTAACTTGTTTTTGCCTATCAGATGTTATTTTCCCAACTAAAACTGCAGCAGGAAAAGCTACCAAAAGCACTAGTAAAACTACAAAAATATTTTTAAAGCTCATTTCACATGCAGCTGGAAATTAAACACCAAAACATACATTAAAATAAAAGAGAAAAAGGAATCTCCAAAACTAGAAATCGAGCAGTCACTTGCACAGTCTTCACATTATGTGTATTTGTGCACCAAGTAATTTATATTTAGCTGCAGAAGAATCCTTTTTGGGATGATTCAGTGAAGTATTCCTTGCTTTGGCTTAATTAACTCTTATCCTTTTTATCTAAAGGCTATTCCTTTTGGGAAGTACCTTTTCTGACACAGCCTTAATTGTCTAGTGCTAGGACAATAGCTACAACAGTCCTTCAGCAAGAGCATCGTTAAGAATCTCCCTACTCCATCCAGTTTTGGTTTTCCTTCAAGGAAACAGAAGCTAATTCACTACAGCTGACAACAGTAAATTCTACCTTGCACAAAATATAACTTGAATTTAAGCTTCCCAAATACATAAACAGCTGCTGAGAGTGTGTGTGATTAAAAAGCTTTTTAAAAAGGTTCTCCATAAATATGGTGTGTTTAGTGGTAAAAATATTACAGTGTTTACAAAGTGTCCACAGATAAACAGGTAAATACTGTTGACAGTCTCAATTTAGCACAGTATTTTTTAAGCCTTAGATGTGGCCATAAACTTGTCTTAGCACAAAAGGTTTTTATATCTATATACCCAAACACCCCTTTTACCAGAAATTCTTTGAGTTTACCTCAAATAATTTGCACTTCTGCGTTGGTAGATTCCAAAATAATTTCAGCTAATGAATTGACTTTAAAAGCTCTTTGAGATCACACTCTGCAAAAAGCAATTAAAAGATGTCACACAGGGTTGGTTTGGTGTTTTCAGAGAATGGCTGAGGTTGGCAGGGACCTCTGAGGTCACCTTGTCCAGCCCCTGCTCCAGCAGGGCCATCCAGAATGCCCAGGCTGTCCAGGTCCAAGTCCAGAGAGATTCTGAATATATTTAGGGATAGATCCTCCACAACCTCTCAGGACAAATTGTTCCAGCTCTTGGTAACCCTCACAGTCATGTGATAATCAGAGAGAACCTCCTGTATTTCATTTGACCTCCCTGCCTCTTGGACACCACTGGAAAGAGCCAAAGACACTTTTTTTAACCCCTTTTTCAGGTCTTTGTACCCATCCAAGAGGTTCCCCTGAGCCTCTCCTGTGAGCTGAGCAGTCCCAGGGCTCCCAGACATACCATGATGGAATTTTCAGTACTATTTTCCAGTATTCTATTTTTTCAAGACATTTACAAACTTAAACTTTACCACTACTGAGCCTCATCTTTTTCTTTTTTAACACATATGGAGGAAGAAACTATAACGATCTGCTGGTTTAAATCATCTTTTCCATAAATAGTAAACTTACACATTCATTTCTGAAGCACAGGAGTACACAGCACTGTTGGCCTTCTGGAGCTTTTCTGTCTTCATGGAAAATAAAGACAGTTTGTTCCATAAGCACTTAGGATAAATTAAATTAGGAATGGTGGCCACACTGGTCAAGAGGAAATTTATGCCATAAAATAATGCCTTTTTTTTCCCCCCCGTTTCTTACATCATTCCACCAAGAATGTATTTTAATATGGAGAAAAATTACATCCATCCATTTTAAAATAGAATTTTAATATAGAACATAGATCAGGATTTTGCATTATAACTGAAAAAATGTTCTGAACAATAAGCAATAGGTAATTTGAAACAAAGCCAAAGGCTTTTGGTTTTGAACATGAAATAACACCAAGAACAGAACAACTTGTTGGCCTTGAAACCAGCATTTTTGAAACTGTTAAGGGAAAGGTACTCCATATGAATTAAATTGTTTTCTTACTATTTAGGTTACTGACACCAATAGAAAAAAGAAGCCAACACAGAAAAATGAAGAACCCCACTGGCCCCCAGACTTCAGCAGTTTAAATAATTCTGATTGCTACTTGATTAGCCTTCTTTGTGATAGAAATTATGGGTGTTTTCCTCAGCAAGAAAAGAAGTGAACATGACCTGCTGAAAAAAGTTCACTGAAATAAATGTTCTAGTTCCAGGCACCAAACCCACCATTTTTAACACTCAGGAAAAAAAACCCCAAACTCTGCCTCCTCACATTTTTATATATGACATTAATTCATAAATACCAAGATACTAAGGAAATTTTAAGTTGTGAAGATAAACTTAACAGTGATGCAACAGAAGTTTAAGCACCAAGTTAAAAATAATGCCACTAAACTAACTCAAACCACAAATAAAATTATATTCCAGCCTAATGAGGTAACTACAAGAAAATATCACTTTACTAGCCTGGAAAAGATAGGTATAACACAGAGGATGATGAGCACTATTGGGATGAGAACTCACCTAAATTGTGTCGCTTTGTCTTCGCGTGCTCGTGAATATGTTTCTTTGTAAAACAGCCAAAGAAGACACAGTAGAGGCAAGAGTGGAGTCTGTTCAGGTGGGCACCACACATATGACAAATGCACGACTTTGCCTGAAACAGCAGAACAGACAGAGATTGTGAGTGACAGGAACATCCCCAAGCCCAGGTGAGCGGGCACAGCTCTCAGAGCCGCCCTTCCCTTTCCCTCGGTGCCTCTGGAATGCTGCAGAACAGCAGGGAAACTGTTCTGTGCTCGTGTGACAAAACCACCAGCTGCACACAAAACAGAGAAAACTCTTCCATTTGCCCAATAGTCCTGTCAAGGAGCAGGTCTCACGACTCAGATGAACACCAGAACCCAGGGAAAGCAGCTGGCCAGCAGGGAGGTTAAGTGGTGAAGAGGCAGGAGTTTGGGTGGTGGGACCATGGCAAGAACTCTGCTTTTCACAGCACTGACCTACTTGATGCACTCAAAAGCTGTAATATAACTGGAACATTAAAATTTGTCTGGGTATATGATATTTCATTTCTCTGCTGGGAGAATCTGCCAGATTCCCTCATTAGATTTTTCTATATTAGTTCACAAAAAAGTGGCATAATATCAAACCCATACCAGCCAGAGTTACAGAAGCTGCCTTTGCCATTCTGAGACTGGCTTTGAACCAGGAGCTGAAAGCAACGGGCTGAACTATTCCCCAAAACTACCCAGAATGGGCAGGTCTGAAGAAAGCTGCCTTGGTTCATTGGAAATTAATAAGCACACACCCCTGATATGACAGTCTGTGATAACAACACATTTAACAAGTGAGGCTTAAGGACCAAAAAAAGTCATTGGAAGCTTACATACACTTTTGGACTCTTAATCATATTTGAAGCACTCTAAGCCAACAGCATTCAAACCTATCTCTTAGCATTAAACTAAAGTACTTCAATATTTTCTTTCTTAATTACTCTGTCTAATAAGAGACTTGAGAGAGTTTTGAGAGTAAGTCTTTTGCTCAACCACATTTAAAGTAATTTAGGTTCAACAGCACCTGACTAGAAGTTATAGACAGGAGAAATTCCTTGCAGTAAATTCACTTTTCATCTCAGAACTGCATTCAGACCTATGTCTGAGGACAGCTGAACTTCTGTAACAGCTCAGAGCTACAAAGAACACTTAGAAGTATAAGAGGTATATCAATATAAGACCCCTTTAATAAAAAAAAAAAAAAAAAAAAAAGAAAAATAATTGGGATTACTAAAATCTAAGTCAGGGGGTGCATTTCATCAAAAATAACCCACAAAATTCTTCAGTAATATTTGCCCAGTCTGCCATGACTTAAAATTACTGCTGAATAAATGATGCACAATCTTGTTCTCTAGTCTGGCATTTTCCTCTCAGAATACTTCTGGCTTTTTAAAAAAACCATCAAAGCAGCTTGCAATATGTTGCACCATGTAATTTATTTTCAAGCTCCTACAAATTAAGACTTAAATTCTGAATCTCACATGTTGTGTATTCAAAGTTATCATAAGTTGTTAGGGAGAAATGTTGAATCGAACTCCACACACCTACAGAAAGAAATATTTTAAAGTTGGGCCAAAAAAAAAAATTCACCACCACCAGCACAATTTCCATCTTTAGAAAAATGCTGCAGAACTGTCAAACTGTTGCCTAACGGCCGCTCGTTGGCTGCAAAAGCTAAATAGGATCAGCCTATCTGTTAAGATTGCTGCTATGACAACAACTCCAGCAAGCAGCTATTTTACTGAGCCAGCTAAAAATAATTCTTTTAGCATTAAATGTATTGTAAACACATGACATAACAAGCATGTAAAAGCTGGTCATTTTAGGCTAAAAGGCAGAAAATTTGTATCTTAAGGAGTTTTGATTGCAATGGAAATTAAGAGAAATTGAAGAATGTGTAAGAAATTTAGTGCTAAGTTGAAAGAGAAGTTCAATCACTTCTTGAAAGGAACCTATTTTACCCATATCCTCTATCTGTTCAGTATAGCTCAAGATGGGTTTTCAAAAGTTGTAAGAAAACAAGATTAAAAAGAGAGAGTAAGGAAAGAAATCAATATCAAAAACCATAGTGGCTTTTTTAACCAGATTAGCTGTCTTCTTTTCATCTGTCTGTGCTTTTAAACAATTTGCTAAGTTAAAACAAAGCTGCCACCCTCCTACCCCACCCCAAATAATGAAATTACTTTGTTTCATAATACTCCCACCCCTGCTCACATCTCTTGAGGCTACAGTCTAAGATGAAACAGAATACTGCAAATGAGTAATGAGAATCAGTCAGATCCATACAGTCACCAGCTTGTTTTAAAACAAAATTAAACTTTTTTAAAGAGCAAGTTAAGACTTGCTTGTGGTCTGGATACTTTAGCAAACTCAACCAGGATTTCAGCTACAGAATCAACCTGTCACTTCTCCTCTAAGCATCCCTTCCTTACCCAAGAGATCAGAGTTTTCCCCTTCCTTCACACCCTCTCCCATTATTATTCTGCTCCCTCCTCATTTTATTCTGCCCCCTTCCTGCTTCTCTCCTGTATTATCCTCACCCTCAAGTACCCCACTCTCCATCTTTCACCCCATTCTCTCCCCCCACCATACACAATCCCTCATCTTCATGTCCCCAACCAGTCTTCCTTCAATCCATACTGAACTCTTTATTTTTGCTCTGATATTCCAACAAACCACACACAGAAACCAGAAGAAGCCTTGAATGTTTTCCTCCTGGAAGATTATAATCACTTTTTTTAAGTGACAGGAAAGAATGTCCTGCACATTAGAAACAGTCTATCCACATACAGAGTTACTGATATTTCTGACAGCATCTCAATTCCCTCTGCAGTGCTTCACCCTCTGATGATCTCCTGTACTGCTGCCAGGGCTGGGGTAACTCACAGGCCTAGACCCCAGCAATGGTTTTGTACTCTCTGCAGAGGAGGTTGAGCCCAGCAGAAGAGGGTGCAAACATTAGTGCATGACACACACAGGGGAACTGGCTGTGACTACCTGTGACACAAGTCACAAGTCCAGCTCTAAAACTGCTCTCAATGCTGTGAACAGTCATGATACAAAATGAGTTAAAAAAGAAAACAGCAGGCATCACTACGTCAAAACCTAGAGTGCTGACACTCCAAATCTTCCCAGTTTGTCAGAACAGCTTATTACCAGTTTACTATCAAACCATCAGAACAGCAGTGGAGAAAATGAACACATTCATGTTCTGCCCTTGCACTTCTTGATCCGACAGCTCCTGACCCTGCTCTGCTGTCCTGGGCCAGCTCAGGCTCCACCTAATGCAAGAAGGTCAGAAGCATCACTTGTTCTAAAAACCCACAAACTTGTTTCAGCTTCATCGTGACACTAGCTCCTCAAATCAACCAATGGCAATGGAAATGGAAATAAACTATCCCTACAGAGCCAATAGTGCAGGGAAAGCAAGAGGCATCCAATGACCTGAGCTATTACAAACTCTCCATCCACACTTGCAGTTATTTCAGAAATAGCTGTAAAAGTACAATTTTTATTTAACTGTATGTGATAAGAGGAAAACATCTTTTTAGAAGTTTACCACTGAGGTATTTAGGAGTCTTGCCTCTTATGCTCACACTAAATATATCAAAACACTTTCAGAACAGAGAGGTTTTTAGCTACAAGCTTATAAGCCAAAGACCTCCTACCCTTCACAGTCTGCAAAACATATCCACCACAAAGGTACAGGGGAAAAGATGGTGGAGGTAACACTAACAAGACAGTGGGAGGCATGGGAGGTTAAAAGATCATAAAGAAGGTGTTGCCACACACATGTTCACAAGTAGCTCAAAGAAGCAGATTTTTAAGGCAGCCTTAAAGAAACACCACTTATGGATGCCTGCAATGTTGGATCAGGTACAAAGTTGTAGCATTAGGAAAGTAAAAGCTTCCCAACTCTAAAACCAACTCTACTATTTCCCCATCTTTTGAGGTAAGTCTTGTGTAAAACAGATACAATGTTTAGACACATTAGAAATAAAAGAGAAAGTCTTTAATTCTCTAACATGCTATAGTCACTACTGGAAGTTTTTGGTGAGTACACTTCATTTTCCAGCCCAAACAACTTTATTCTCAGTCTGCAGAGATGAAGTTGTTTGTTGGGCAACTCTACACATGCCTGCCTAGAGAATACATGTGGGAAATTCTCCATGCCTAAGTTTGCCACCATAACCTGCTTCATTCCCTAGGAGCAGGGTTTGTGCTCCAGAAGTGTTACCTCAGCTCTGCCAAACCATTGCTTACAAGGTTGTGCTTCAGAGGATTTGAAAAAAGGTGAAAGCAACACTTGTGCAGAGCCTCAGGAATCTGTGACAGTTCCTGCAGTAAAACTCTGCTTTCTTGAATTCTTAATCCCTTACAGACACATGAACAAAAGTGAAGAGACTGATTTAAGGTTTGCAGTGTTCATTACCTTAACAGCAGAACAGGGGAAAGAAGAAAAAACAAACCCAAACCAGAAAAGTCAGAGTCCTTAGACTTTTGATATGAAGTGCAAATGCCTTCACTGGGCTACAGATCAAGACTCTGACACAAAATTTAAACATTTCCTCACATATTCAGTGTTCCAGGCCTTAATATTCACATTTTAGGAACAGTCAATCCTCTCTGGGAATTTTTGCCTATTCTATTCCCCTCGCTATGTTTAGATCACAGCCTAGACACAGAGTTTTATTTTTATTCTTATTCATTCATCTTGCAACCAATTCTCTTCCAGATCTAAAGCAGCCACAGCAGCTCATGTTGAGTGATGAACAGTGTGCTTCCCTTGGCCTATTTTTTGAAAGGAAAAAAGGCCAGCTAATCACAAAAGGCCATGAAACCAACCACTGCTTCTCTCCTTGCTGAAGATGGAGATGCTAGGGCTACTCCAACAGCGGTGTTTCTTCTGCCCTGTGGGAGGACAGAGCCAGTAATAAAGAACAGCCAAGAGTATTTATTACTCTTGAGTACTCTGCATCTCAAGAGTAACAAAAATGGGTCAAATCTCCCTTATGACAATTCTGTCACTCCTTAGTCTGTATTTACTCCCAGACTCCCCGTGCTGTGTTCCTGACACCAGTCAGTCACAAATCCATCAGCCACCAGTACAGGGGCTGGGACACTTCAGAAATTTAAATAATTAAAACTTCAAAGCCGTGTTCTTAAGAGTTGAAGAGACAAAAAGAGGCAATTGATTCTACAGTTCTCCGTGATGTGGCATATAAATCACTCCTCCACATGCTGATAGGATGATTCAGTTACTCTGAGTCAGTGCACTGCTCTGACACACCAGCCTTAAATAATTAAAAAATCAACTTAAGTATTGTTCACTCACTTCCTGCAACCAAGCCTTAATTATGATATTGTCCCATTAGAAATGTCAATTTTGTCTTTAAGAGAACATGCCATCAATATTGTAAATTTTATTTTCAGACCCACTGAGGTCAGGGGTACCCGTAAAGGTTTTATTTGTATAAGCAGAACTATGCAGTAGTTACAGAATTTTTGAGTTGGTAAGTGCTCAGAAAATCACAGGTAACTTCTTAAACTGGATTATTCTAAATGTTTGTTTAGATAACAGCAGAACCCAAAAAAAAAAAAAAAAAAGGCAGAGAGGAGATGTCTACACAGCTCTCCCAGACTGAACAGGCCACTTGGCTCTGACCATCTGCTTGGAGTTTGAAGACAACAATATCACAATTTATAATTAAAGATGAAATGGCCTAAGCTGTTAAATAATATCACAGTTCTCAAATGGAGTGTAAATAAAAATATACCATTATGACCATGTGAGCAGCTTGCTGCTGAATCCAGCGAGTCCTACTTCTGTCTGTAACTGAAAAAACAGTGGAAGAGAAAAAGGAAAGCACTGAACATGCTAGAAAGCAACTTGAGGAAACTTTTTCCTCTTTCATCTGATAGAGATTACATGCATGGACAATACTCAAAAGAAATGCAACACATTTCTGAATTCACTCTGAAATGAAGACATGTTGTTAAATGAAAACCATGTTGCAGCCAAAGTCTATCCAACTTACAAAACCATGACTTTGGTTCAAGGGCTCTCATCAAGAGAACACTGCAATCAACCTACAACTACATAACTCAGTTGAAATTAATAATTATATCTGGGGGCAAAACAGAGAACTGAGTAGGTATCATTAGTTCTACATACAGATTTTACTCCTGCTCTCCTTATTCTGGATGATGCCTCATTTCAAGAAATGGATATTGAATCTCTGCAGTTCTTTTACCTTTTTCCAATTTTTGTTTTACACAAAATTCTGCAACAGGTTAAAGGCTGAAATGAAATTTGGGAGGAAAAGAAGAGTTGTGTAATTTAAAAGACAGCATAAGCTAGAGGAAAAAATAGGAGGAGGCTCTAAAAATGTAATTCTGCTTTTCCTGTACATAGTCACAGTAGTAAAAAGTTGTATTTCAATAAGAACAAAGCAATTCTCTGGAATTGAAATAACTATGCTGAAATTGCTTCTTTGCTTCTCCTTTGGTAGGTGCTCATCCCCTCCACCAGCATTTACAAATCTAAATGATTTCTCAAGTACTCTATAAAAAGATGCAGTTAACAGTCTATTGTGTTTTTAAACCATTTAAATAATGGACCTTATTTAAATTAAAACACTTGTCCTTCTATAGTAAGATTCTTTTAACAGTGGGAAGTCTATTTGCCTTGAGAAAACTCATAAGCTCCTTAAGGTTCAAATGCATGGCTCTTTCCCTGGATATATACATTGCCTGGACACATTCTGTGTGTTGATTTTTATCTATTTCCTGCAATGCACCACTGCAGCAGCAAATTCCATATGAGAACAAGGGGCTTGCCAAGACCGCAGCAGTGTGTGCTCAGATGGAGTGCAAGATCTATTCCTCTCCCTCACCATTCCCCCACGTCAGCAAATCGTGGAAATGTTTTTAAATGTCCTATTAGGTAACCTATCGATCTCTTCTGTGGGCACGTGACTGGGGAAGCAATTCAAGGAATAAGCTAAACAGCCAAACCTGCCTGATGCTATGCAGAGTCTTACTAAACCCTGCCCAGGCTGCAGAGATTACATTTTGCCCTGCGTAAAACTAAGAAATGGGATTCTTCCTATGCAAACAGGAATGCTCTTGGGAAGTTTGTCACAGCACTTTGATGGGAATAGTCTAGAGAATATTCTTTCAGAAAGGAAAGAAAAAAGAAACTTTAGGATACAAAGCCCTAACAACTCCTACAGGCTTATTTGGAAAGGCACACATACCCCAGCTATCTTTTCTTTAACTATTCTAAGATAGCCATAAAAATACAGGCCCTTAATTAGTCCACATCAAAGTCAAAGCAATTCTGCTGGTAGGAAAGATGGATGGGATGATGCTACAGCACAGATTCTCCATGGTGTGACTTACTTGTGGGACAAATACAGCAAAAAAGACAACCAGTTCCAAATGAGCAGCAGTAGAATGACAGATGGCATCTATCAGTGACTGATTGATCTTTAAGGTCCCTTCCAACCCAAGTCATTCTATGACTTTAAAAACCCCAATGCCACAATGAATATGGCACATCTATTGCTGATTTGTCAAGACTTGTTTGAGTTCTTATATATTACAAACATATGAAATTAGAAATTCTGCTTGTCTAGTTCCACTTATGATTTGAAGAAGTCAGCATCTGAGTACTTACATTCAAGAATACTCCAAGCCAACCTGCACATTACTGCTGAGGAACAGCCAGAGAATGAAAGCAAATTCTCAATGTGCTTGCACAGAACATGTTTGATATCCAGTAAGCTGATGCTTACTGTTTCCTCGTGCCTCAATACAAAACAAATTAATAATTCATGTTACTAGAGCTAAATAAGAGGTCTTTCATTCACTGCAAAACTTTTATGCAAATTTGCAAGCCTAAAATTATGGAGATAAGACAGAGGTAGTCAGAATTGCAATTCACCCTTTAGAGGACAAGATTTACATGGATATTCTGAACTCTACAGACAGGCAGGTCAGCATAGAAAAAACATTATTAAAGCAGTATGAGCATAAAATATGTGCTGGAAGCTTAGATTTCTCACATTAAAACTAGTAAGATGAATGGAAACAGCTTCAGAAAAACAGCTGGGAAAGAAGCATTCTCATGGTGGGAATTTACGCCTTTATCCATTTAAAGAGTTTGCAAATTGCTGCAGTCCCACAATAATATAATAAACATTAATCACAACGTATGTAGGAAGATGGGCGATACATTCTTAGCAAAGAACTTCTGTCTTTTTCCATAGAGTGTACAGCCAACTATGTTCTAACACTTCGTGATGTATTTAGAACATTAACTTGTTTTGCAAAATATGTGCATTTTACCCTCTTCCCAAAGGAATGAATTGGGAGGAAGGTGCTGATAAACACTGACTACCTCAGAAGATCAGGGCACAGGGAATTCTACCTCCTGTGGTTAAGGAGGACTGGGGGAAAGGGTGCTTCCCACACAGAGAAGTTTGGAATTACATATATGGAACCAAGAAGGAACAAAAACGTCAACCAATGTGCCCCACTGGTATCAGGACTGTTAAAGACAGCACTCAGTTATTATATATTTTAACAAGGTTTCAGTTATAGGAAGAGTGTAGGATGACATGCTCACAGAAGCAGTTCTGGACTCTTTCCTCACTACAGTTTGTTGACTAGAATCTGAAGAGATCTCTGATTTTTTTTTTCCCAGCAATATCTGAACACTCAGCAACACTTTGTTTGTTTTCTTAATGTACCAATCATGAGTATTAAGTAAAAATCCATATATTTCCTTCTCACAGCTGCCTGTAGGCCATTCATAGATTAGTTATATATTAGTGTCACTGCTTAGTTCAGGCAACCTAGACTGACGAATTTCTAAACTGACATTTTTTAAATGGAGCACAGAAATTCATCCTGATATTTTGCATAGTCTCCTCTGTAAATTACTAAAAGGAATGCTAATAAGAAAAAAAAAGGTGATTGGTTTTGGGTTTTTTTTTAAGTCACATGAAAAAGACTACCCTTTTTTAGTAGTGCAAATGCAATTATCTGTGTCTTTCTGAAGTGTCATTCTCAGTAATTTTGACTCCAAAAAACTTACCATGATTCTGATCAGTCACAGTTTAATAAACATGAGGCAAACCTGTAAGTGAATGGAGTTGACATCCAGGCCCTAAATCTGTCCACTGACATTTGTGTAAAGGGAAAAAAAAAAAAAGAGTTCTAGAGCTTCATTGCAATGCAATTCTTCAAAAAGCAGCAAAAAGAACCTGCAAAGAGATTCAAACCTTCCCCCTGACCCAGCTCACACAGCTGCCTACAAGGACCAGGAGAACATTTGTGTGCAGGTCAGAAGCCACTCACCCTCACAGCAACGGGAGAAGTTTCTGCTCATAGCAGCTTTGAGCTATGTCAGTTCCCTAGAGAAAAAAAAATCTGCCCTTATTTCTGTGAATAAATATCCAAACAGGGTTACAGAGATATCTTGTTGGTGGTGGTTTTATTATTGTTGTTATGGGTTTGGTTTTTCTTTTATTTGATTTCCAAACAGCTGCTGCATCATATTAAAAAAGCTCCACTGAAACTAACAGCCAAGCAGGAATTGGCCAGAGCTTTGTATATTTGACTAGTACTATATGAAAAATGTTCACATTCAGCACAAAGTCAGAACAAAACATTATTTTTCACAAATTCATGGAGAACAAACTTGCACAACCATTCCAGTGTCACTGTTGTAGACTTGTAAACAATGATTCATGAGTGTTTTGAAACAGATTTTCTATTTCATGTTTTACCTTCTAGCATTTCTTCTGTTCATTCATAATTTGGATCAAACTGGAAAGATATGGCTGGATTTCAGAGCGTTTGAACACTTTTTATCAACTCAAGGTAGCTGCAAGACTGCAGCAACCCTGAAAGTTAACCCATAAGGAGACTCCAGCAAAGTGCTATATGTTGATGACATTCATCATCACCTACAGCAAAAGATAACCAAGATTTGACAAGAACATTTTGTGCTGACCAGCCAGGCCCCACTCTCTTCACTCATCTTCTGTGTTTATGAGAGGAAGTGCTAAACCCTTAACTCAACATAGACATTCTCTCCAACAAAGGCTAATCCCTTCAGCTTAGTCCCATTCACATCCCACCAGTATTATTTTCACATCTTCCTTTTCAGTAGGCTGCTTGGTTAAATAATGCTGCCCATTGAAAGCAAAAATTAGTAGATTATAGTGTTGGGTTTCATTTATGGACATTGTGCTTGGTTTGTCATTAAATGTATAAAGTGTTAGTTTCATTTAAAGCACGGCTATAAAAATTAGTTAAGACAAAACAAACGCAGACTGCAGCAGCCAGCTGGGCTCAGTGGCTAGGAAAGCTTATTAGGCAAAGCACATGCTTTTAGCTAGAACACACCTCTGCATTCCAAAAAGAAATCCCAGCAGGACAGAAAGCTTTCGCAACACCAGGATAAGAAAAGCAAGCAGAAAAACTCCCAGGCTGTTAATTACAGTGAAAGTCTATTTCATAATATCAACATCAGATCTTTCTTCCTATTTTCTAGTTTCTTTAAAGGATGGAGTAAACCAAACCCAAGGCACCTCCACTTTTTGCCATTTGATTTGCCATGTTTTACAGAGAAGCCTGTCTCACCTACCCTCTGCTCTTCCGAAGGTAGGGGCTGGAAAGGCTGCAAAAGAAACGGTCAAAATACAGTTAAGAAGTGCAGGAATTAACCAAGCCTTTCTTCACTGATGTAAAGCATGAAAACAAATTGTGGGCATTAAACAACCTCTCTGTGTAAACACCAGTTTCTTTCTAAATTGATTAGGATGCATGAAATTCTAAAGCTTCTATTAAAATACGAAAGATAGAAATGGAAGATGATATTTCAGTTGAAGTGCTACCCAGTCCGGGTAAGATGAAAATCCATCTGCCTTTATGCTACCAAATACATCAAATCCTGAGTCTTCAGGAGTGTATGAAAAGTACAAAAAAAAACCCCAAACAAACCAGAAAAACTCCTTAATGCTGTACCCCATAAAAGAGCAACAGAGGAGTTGCCAAAACCATGTCTGGTAGCCAGCTCCAAGCAGCTGTAAGTGATCTTTCCAAAGGGGCACAGCTTTAAACTGAAATAATTGAAAAGCTGAACTCAACTTTAAAAAAATCCTAAAACTATTCAGCTCCTGAAACTGTTCAGAGTTCTGAAGAACAGGAACTGTCAAGACAGAACAGTTTAGACAAGATGCCACCTCTTCATTCCACAGTGCATCTTTCTGACAGTACTTCAGAACTCATAATACACACATTGCCTCACATTCTCACAAAATGCTCTTTAAACCACAACACGAGAATTCGTAAGGAAGAAGTTAAAAGACAGCAAAGCAAAATGTTTAAAGATGTCAAAGAGTATCTTGAAACTACATCCAAACCAAAACTGCTTATAAAGCTTAGCGACAAAGACCTGATTTTAAAAAGAAACATGAAGGGGTTCACCTTCAGCAGGTTTAACTCCTGCCCTTCCACAAGCCAGGTCAGTCAAGTATTCAAACACAACCCTCTCACCTTCCAGGTGCTCTACAAGCCCTTATGTCTGTGCCCTGTAAGCAAGAAAAAGTAACATGCTACATAATATGTAACATTTTCCACCTCTTTTTTTTTTTTTTTGTGAAGACATTAAGGTTTCTGTTAGAGATTTAATTTTGTCCACTGCCAGAGAGCTAGAAGAGTATTTGGATGTAAAAGACAATTTACCTGTCAAAGTTAATAAATTAATCCAGTTAGTCTTTCATTAATCACACAGAAATTAAGAATGCAGAGAAACGATTCTCTAAGAGAGGGGAGATTTTTCAGAAACTTTGCAGGCGAGTTCAAGTGGTTTTCATCAGTCCTGCAAATCCATTCCCTGGCACTTCTTCCTCAGTAATGAAATAATCAAAATTAACGTGCCAAAAGACTTAATCAGAGTAGGATTTCCTGACATCCCATTTCTGATAATCAAGTGATGGCAGTGGTAACTGATGAGGCAAACAGGGGAACAGTTATACCTACACATGTTTAACCCAAAACCTGCATTAGGACTTTCCAGTGCACCACTCCCAGGTAAAACTCATGGAGGAAAGGCTTATCAGATCTATTAATATTCCACATGACCCTTTGAACAAGTGCTTGCACAGCAAATTCATCACTGCAGTTCTGCTAGAGACAATTCAACTGATAACACTAAAAAGCAACAAGGAGAAAAAAATCCACATAGTGGCTATGTCAGGAATACTACCAAGAAAGAGGGAAAATAGAACTCCACTCAATGTGACAACTTCTGAGATCAAAACCATTTCATCTCACTCAGTTCCCTTTTCCTTCATGGGAAAATTCCCTTTTGGTTCATGGGAAACTCTGCATTTTGGAAAGAACTAATCTTTCTTCTCAAATGAAAATACAATTTATGTATATATACACACACACGTACAATGTGTTAAAAAGTGTAACCATTCTACTTAGAAGAAAACATAATTTGAATCCTAATTTCCTGCAAAGATGGATTTAGAACACAATTTATATACTCTTAACATTCAGCAAATACCAAGTACCAGAAACACACTGCAATTTCAATTAAAAATAATACCTTCACACAAGAATTGTCTGTATAATGGGAAAATACATGGCTTTTTTGTAGAGGCTTTGATCTATTTACGCCTACTTATATTAATGCCATGGATATTCAGTAGTTTACATGCATCCTTGGACAGAAGCAGATTCTGTAAGAGCTGAGACCTCAAAGAGGAGAAAAATGCAGAAGGAGAAACCATACGCCATCACTGAAACACATGCACCTGACAAATTAGGAGCACATGGCCTTTCAGGAATAACAGTGCCTGCAAAAGATGCTTGAAAGAAGAGAAGTCACTCTGCTTATGCGTTCCAGGTGATTGCCAGCAACTCCTCATGCACATGGCACTGATTCATTCAGACACGACAGTCAGAACTACAGTTCTGTCACATTTGTCAAGCAGAAAAAGACATAGCTTAGGTTCTACCTGACAATAGCAAATACTGAGCCCACAGCACATCCATTAACACTAATAATTAAGGTAAGTAGTGTTTCATTTAGCAAAAGGGCATCTGTACAGCAAAGCTGCAGACAGCTTCAGAAAAAGAATTACTCAGATATAATTTAGAGCTTATTTTATCAGAAGAGTGTGAGGGTACCAGGCACACACGAACTTTTGTGCAAAGCAGAACACAGAAAACTTCAGTTGTATGAATATAATAATCATGTGATTTAAATAACTTCTTTGGAAAGCAAAAATCATGTATCTGAAGACTCCCAACTAGGAAAAAAAAGACACTAATGAAAACTAGAACATGCATTGGTGGAACAAATTGCTTTTTAACTCCTATCCCAAACTAAATTCATCTTTTAATCAGAGAATAAGACAACAAACACCAACAGCCAAACACATCCAAAGAAATTACAAAAAAGGATAAAGGGCAAATACATCCTGCATATGATCTAGCTCTGCTGCTCTGAAAAAACACAGCAGACCTTGAAGCCTCTTTAATTGATCATTAAATTAGTGAACCTGAGGCTTGAAAAGGCAGAGAAAGAACAGATTCTGTACTACACTGGATACCACACACCTTGAAGCATCTCCTATTACCATTCTCCACTTTTCCTGCCCAAGGTTAAGCAAATTACCAGTGACTATATACGTGTGGGGTTTTAACATATATACACGCACCAAAACGCCCTAATTAAAACTTCAAAAAAAGAATCCACTACAATGATTCCATGCAATGAAATGAAGGATTAAAACCTCAAAATTCAAACTAAGACTTTCAAAAGTTAACATCTGGAAATGCATTTATGGAGGAAAAAAAAAATCCCAGACCCTGAGCTCCACCCAACGACAACATCACAAAAAAGAAATAAGTAAGTGCTCTTACAGGATTCTAAATACCAAAGTACATTTTCTTTGTCATACATTCTGGGCTCTCATGATATGAGCTCAAGTTTAATAAGAGCCTGTCGTGAGACACTGGGATTGAAAGAAAGAAACTTTATAACCACTTACAATAATTATTGGCATTTTTAGTAAAACAATAGATGAAGTCACAGTATTGTTACATCTGATATAACAGAGCAGTGATTGTTCAGTGGACCAGAACTCAGTCACTGAATGCAGACTGACTGGAAGAACCTGAGGAACATTTTTCTTCTTTTATGATAAAGACAATACCATGGAGAAAGGGAAAACTTTACCAAAAACAACTACTAAACCAGCATTTGCATACATTTTTTTACTTTTTAAAATTAATTACCTATACAATATATACATAAAAAACACCAAATCAAAGTGAGACTACCTGAGAGATGAGATAAAACAGTGGAGAAAGTTTAATGAACCACAGGTTTTAAAAAGAACACCCACACACTTCAAACACACAGGTTGCTGGAAAAACTAATAAAATTAATGTTTGTTGAACATACATGAATCACAATTACAATTTTATTGCTCTGTATTTGTTCAAATATACCCCACTGTTGCTTTACACAAATCTACGCTTCAAAAAAAATCAATGGAGTCATTAGAAACATTGTAGAGGATTAGTGCATTGAGTAACATTTCCATAATTTCTCCTAAGAAATGATTAACAGACATTAGATACCATGAGCAGTGCTTTTGAGGGACTTAAGGATATACTCATTTGGTTTTCCAATTGAAGAAAAGAGTTCTCATTTCCAACTGGCTTCCCATCAGCCAATATGTTGCTTCAAGACTCTCCAAGAATAAGGAGTATTGGTACAATCAAGAAATCTCACATGCTACTACAGCACCAAGTGAAAGGGGTTTGGGTTTCAGACTGATAGAAAAAGTTTCCTTTGTTATGCTGTTTTAAATCTGAATTTCAATATATGCATTTTTTTAAAAAGGACAAAAAAGCAAGAAGGTGCATCCACAGGAAAGAGCTGTAGCTTCCCTCTGAGCTGAGTCTACACTGTAATTTCTGCTGACTTTACAACGTCCTTCAGGGAAATCAAACTTGGCCAACAGTTTCTGTGCCAAGGCCTCATGTTAACAATTGTGTACAGAGCACATTGCTGGGATGGGCAGAATCAGCTGTGCCACCAAACACCATCCTGACAGAATCAGCCTGAAATCCCATTTCTTCCTTAAGCTCTGGAGAGACCATTACACCTGAACATAAATCTGGGTTGTTCTACTACACTCAAATAGGCAGTTATTAGTGAATTCCCTGCCATATCCTCACTGCTCAGGGGTTTCCCTGAACAACCAACATGTTAAAAATACTCTTTCCTCATCATCTCTCCACCCAAAACAAAGAGGCTTTGCCTCCAACTCTTCCACCTTCCCTCACTTTGTATGAGATGTTGTACAGGCTTCCATCCCTCATTATTTTCCATTTACTTACTTTCCATACAGAAACTGAAACTTATTTTATGTTAGAAGGTAATTGTTTCTATCAAGCAGAAGACTGAATTACAGAGAAGCCCAATAAACCACTGTTCAGACAGCAGCAAGGGCTCTGTGGGTCCTGCCTTCCCTTCTCAATTTCAGTTCTCTCCCCAAAAGAACATTGGATGGTCTGCTGGAATCCACAGCTTCCCCTTAAGCAGGGAATCCACCTGATGCAATCTCAGGAGTTACCACATTGCATTCCAACAGGGAAACATCACAAGGTAGGACTCCACAAGCTCTGCCCCAAAGCTGTAAATGACTGAGGTCTGAAATCAATGGGTTCAATCAATCAGATCAACTTAACATTTCGTGTCTCTCAACTGAGTAACGAAATTTGGGAGGAGGGAACAGCTGGACTTAAAGATCTCAAGCTACAGTCTCACTGGAAAAGAGGGAAATAATGTATTTATCATTTGCTTTCCTTCTTCCCCATATCACACAAACCTTAACAGTTTTCAGAAACTTTTAATTATTTATTGCCCTGAACATACTAACAGATCCTCTTTGGCAGATGAGACATTTTTGCACATTATTCCATGGATCTAGCCTGTCCCAGCTTTCAAAACTCAGACAGACTTACCAACACTTAGGGAAAACATTAGCTAATATACAGCAACTCATCAAAGCTCAAAATCCCTCACCAAAGTTAACATAGCAGCAAACATTTGCGTGTGCTTGGCATTGCTAAAAACAAAGAAAAAAAAAGACATTGTATTTGCTATTAAAAATAACCACAGTGCAATCTGAATGTTGGTAAGAACAGAGAACTCATCTGTCAATTTGTTCTAAACAAATTCCTGTTCCTGCACTCACGGAAACAGTACCAAGAATAAATTCAACATCTATAATGAACAGATTGAGCCTCAATCCATCATTTGGATGTGGCAATGGAGGCCAGAAACAGGACAGGGAACTCAACCTTTTTCCCCTCAGCTCCCTAGAGCTGTGCAGGCTACCCCAGGAACTGTCTGGGCTCTTAAAGCCCCTGTACATGGAAAAATGAAAGGCTGATGCCTACATAAACCACAACATCAGGATAGGGCAGGATAAGGGGAAATATGGGAATGAGGGAGAAAGTGAATTATAAAGTCTTTTATCTGAAGAAAAGCCAGAACTTCCTTGGTATATTGCACTTGAAAAACCAGTTAAGAGCTTGAAACAAAACCAAGAGATTCTTCAGGAGAGTATTACAATTGCAAATCACCAGTAATCTCACATAGATTAGAGCAAAAATATTCCATGAGAGCCAGTACAGATTTCTAGTCCTGATCTCTTGCTTTGTCTTCATAGTTATAAACATGGGTGGTGTTTTGGGGACAAATACATGGCCTTTATGCTTTACAGCAGGATTAAAAAAGCATTTGAGAGCATTGAGGCCTCTGGCCTTCTTAAAATACCTTAAATTGCTGAAAAGCTCTCCCTGCCAAGCAAAGAGGTGATTTGCTCAGGTCTAAAAGAAGCCCTTCTGAGTTCTGATTTTCAGGGCAGTGTTTCCTGTGATGTGGAAGTGCAAAGAATTGAGGCACAAGGAATGAAAAGCAGGGGAGAGCTGCATGACACACAATGTGTGGGTAATAATAAACTCTCCAACACTGCACTTTTATCTGGATTTTCTCCTATTCTTAACGCATCCTTAATAATGTAACTTCTATGGCACCTTCTCTTAAAATACAAAGGAGGATAAAATTATTGGTGACACAATGCCCAACCACTGGATATGATGAGATTTATGTTGGAAATACACTGGGAAAAGTGTACCTCTGTCTGACTAAACAGTCAGTAAATCTCAGCTCCCTGGTAATCAGACACCACCATGCCCAAAATGTAATGGATACCTTGTGAAAAAACCCCTACATAACTTGCATTTTTCTACAGCAAGTATATAAGAGCAAATGTTATGGGGGGCTCAAATCCTGTACCAAAAACTCACTTGTTTTCTTCTTCAGGGCTCTATATCTCAGATAGAACGAAACCAAACATCACCTTTAGGCCAGTGCTGAGATACAATGATATCTAGAGTTCACAAAGGTTCTCCTGCTTTTGAAAGGTCCTAAGGATACAGATGGCAGAGGCTACAGTTCTTCAGAATTGAGCCAACCTAGTCACTTAAAGAAAACACAGAATTTCCACAGCACCCAACTATGGCAGAGAACACAACTGAAACAGCAAGGGAGAAACTGTTAATTTCCTTTTTAAATTCCCCTCACCCTACCTTAAAAGCTTTCCTTCCTTTTTATCCTGAACACAAACCAGAACTTCCCTACAAGAAAAAACAGAAAAATTAGCCACAATCAGAAGTTCATCCACGTCTTCACTAGTGTTACACAGGAATGTGTTTCAGTATATAATAGTTTTTCCTCCCTGAAGTCAGAACAGCCATAAAAAGGGGGGGAGGGGAGGTTGATTGCATGAGTTCTGCAGCATCTGGCTATGCAATAAGACTCTTGAAATAATTTTCTCTAGTGTAGCATATAGCCAACAAATCTGGCAAGAAGCAACTTTCAGCATGTGTTGCTGTGACAGCAATGAATTATCACCCCAGTCTGCAGCAAGATTAACACTTACAACCTTGGCATGAGGAACAGTCTGCTCAGACTCTGTGTCAGGAGTAGTGCTCCATGCTTAGCCTCTAAAGGGTGGGCTCATGTTAAGAAATTAGGAGCACAGAAATGTAGACATTTGTGTCTAAACTGTAAACAAACAGATAATTTCTAGGGAAAAATGCAGTGTACAGTCAGAGAAGTAGGAACACGAAGAAAATCTCATGGTATGGAAGAAAAAAGAATAAAGAAAAAAGTAGCCACTGAAAACAGGGTACTGTCTGTCATAGAGAATGTGCTCCAAAGAACAGATACAGAACAAAAATTGGGAAACAAATGCACCAGATTCCTCCTGCTTAACACAAAAACATTGAAGTACCCAGTCAAGCCAAGCTGATATGAAATAAGTGGCTCTGAAAGCTTGGTGTGATCACTGAGTCCAACTCAGGACATTAAAGTTTGTCAGATCTTGTGTGCTCTGCAGCAGAACTCACCACTACTTGTGAGTTAAGGGCAGGTTCAAAACCAGCTTTGGCCTCACTGGAAAGTCAGAGAGGAAATTACATCAAAAACCATTTCTGCAAAGAAGCAGACTCCTGGTCATCCATTCCACTTTTCCAGCTAACTGATCACAGAGAGAAGAAACCTGGAACCAAAGCTCCTTACCACAAGTTCTTAAACCAAAAACTGCAGAGGGAAATGAAAAAGAAAACATAGTGGAATCTCCTTCCTGCATGAACCCTCATCATACTTAAGACTGTCTGCTCTGTAGAACTGACAGAACAATAAAGCATCACTTCTGCTCTTTGATCTGGTCTGCTAAATTTTTTTCAATAAACAGTTTGGAAATTCCACCAATCATCAATTTCTAATGCAATATCTTTGCTTCATGAACCAGAATAAAAGTGCATTAATGCTGTTAAGAGTTGATTTCACATTTTATGTGTTCTACTTTCAAGACCTTAACTTGAAGGAAATAAGCAACGTGAGTTGAAACATACGAATTGGTGAGGTAAAGAGGGTTCAGCACTGAGGAAGAACAGGACAAAAGTATTTCATGTCTTGAAAGAAAACTAATTCACTAACTATTAGTAGTAGCTGGATAGAAAAGTATTTAAAGTGACAGGAACAGTTGCAGGCATCACACTCAGCAAGAGTTTACATAGAACAGAGCTTTCTGCAAGACAAAAGGAAAATTTCCCTATTTTCTTGAAAAGCTTTATTTCAGATACCTGTAAGTAGATATAACACACCTGCAAAAGAGAGAACTAAGAGAACACTACGTGTTGAGAATTTTGTAAGGAACCTATTACAAGTCATTTACTGCCTTGCTAGGAAATTACCTCCAATTCCCAGCGATGTGAAGTTTCTCCAAGTAAAAAGGTAGCAAAAACTTTGTGTAGCAAAGAGGAACACACACCAAGTAGAAACAGTTTCTGCAAATGAAGGTCACTTTGAAAAAATCTACTTTGTAAATCAGGAAAATGCATCTAAAGCCTTTAAATTATTTCTCACGTTTCTTCCCACTGCTTTCTTACTTCAAGCTGGTGTGTCCTTCAGGAAAGACTCAGCCTTAAATCACTTGCCTTGCTAATACAGGACTGAATGATCACTCCCAGACCTCTGTCATCTCCTAAGAGATCACAAAAACATCATCATTCTCTCTTCAAGAGCAGAGATAAGTAATATTTAGGCTGGAATATGGTAACTACCACTTTCTGTGGTCCATTCCCCTTGTAGTTCACTTCTCTAGCACAACCAGCAAGGCAAGGGAGCTACAAGGCACATTCTTCCTTCTCTATTCCCACTCATATCCAACAGTTCTGGAGACTGACAGGGAGAGTTGACTCAAAATATATTGTTCTTCCAAGAAATCCTTTGTACCTACCATCAAATTGAGTTTATTACCTTATTTAAATCAGACACTTGAAATATCTGCCCAAAATAATCTCACGTGCCTCAGCTTGGGGGGGTTTCAGGTGCAATTCTGCATGGTGGGTTATACCAACTACCTGTGCAGCAAATGCCACCACAGTAAAATCCAGGCTTGGCAGCTATTTCAGGCTGCTGGATTAGAAGTGTGAGCTGCATTAATGGGTCAATAAGAAAAAAGCCTTCTGGGTCAAGAGAGTGAAGAAACACTGGGTAGGTTGGTGTGTCTTAGGTCCTCTATAAAACAAATATCTGTTTGAGCAGCCACCAGGGAATTGGATTCTTCAAGGAGTTTCACCCATTTATTGTCCTCATCACCACAAGATGGGAGTATTCAAACACATGGGGTTTGTGGGATACATCTTGTGCAGATGAGGTTATTCCACACTAAGATTGTTCTGAAATACAAAATAAAAAAAAAGCCACAGGGCTGAATACAATGCAGTAACACCAACAACTGATTTCAATGGTATTTTAAGAAATAGATTTTTTTCAATAAAAATTATGAAGTCAACTAGGCAAATAAAGGGATTAAAACTTCTGCTTTTATTTTTGAGCATATCTCAAGTTGTCATTTCAGACAGTGGAATGAAGGGTTTGGGGTTTTGTTTAATTTTAATGAAAAAAACTAAAGATATCAGCATTAACAAGTTTTTTCTACTCTGAGTATCTTATGGATAACAGCATTTTTCGGTAGTCAGGAAAAAAAACAGGACAACACATCAGGAACCACCACACTTAATCAAATTGAAAAAAATCTGTCTCAATACTGAGCATCTGTACATGCTACAGAATTGGACATTTCACAGATACAGTACAGATGCATAAGCCAGGAAAAAGGAGATGCTAACACACTGAAAATGTTTAATAGCTGAACATTGTATTATGAATCTACTCCAAAAAAAAAAAAAAAAAGCCCAACAGATGCCCTAAGCCAGTCCTTTCCATGGCTGCACCACTGCAGGAGTAACTGAGTCCCAGGACAGCTCCTGCCCAGGGATCCCTGGCGGGGTTGCAGAGGCTGCACCTCTCCACGACCTCGGGAAGCACGTTTGGCTTTCACTGGAGTGCTGCTGTCTCCATCTGGCACAGCAGCCCCCAGGGCTCCAGCCAGCTGGCACCGCTCAGAACAGCCTTGGGGCTGCTCTGCACTGCACAAGGGAGGAGGCCAGAGGAAAACCAGCACCATAAAGAGATAATTTACAGGCCCATTATCCCATCATCCTCAACTACATGCAGCAGGAGCATGATCTAGGCACATGCCCCTTGACCACATGCTTTAAACCAACAAAAAAAAAAGGTGATGTTAGCTTATTAGAGTTTGATTACAAAAGACAGAAATCTTAGAGACGGGCCTATTTCAAGAGGGACACAAGTGGCTCATAACTTGATTACTTGGAAAAACACTATTCATTTCATTAAATTAAACATAATATGAAAAGTGGATTTGGTGTAATAGCTGATCACAGATTACAGGCATTCTACACTCCCTGATTCATTTATTTTTTACAAGGAAACTGGGGTAACTGATTTGCATACAGGAGTAAGTTCCAACAATTGCAGACATAAGACAAGTTTCATGTATCAGGCTCAGCACACGCCAGTGCATCACCTGTGAGAACAGCAGGTACAAGAACACCACTGCAGCACTAACAGAGGTTCCTTCACAGCACCTTTTGGATGAAATCAGTGTTGGAAACCCTTTACAGAAGAAGCCACCATTAGGACACCACACATGGTCTGTCACTGGCACAGTCCAGAGCACAGCAGCAATTATTCCAGCTGCCACATGCAGCCTCCCAGTGTCACTACTCAGATCAGTGAAATATCAGTAAGAGGAGGAAAAAAAAAAATTTCATCTCTGCCTGCTCTTTCTGGTTCATGGCACAACCACACAAACATGACACAGCAATGGTACAACAGCAGGAATGTGCAGTTCAGAGCTGATAATTCCTTACACTTACGTTAAAGAAAGACACTTGCTCACCCACAGCTGAAGAGCTGGATTTCGTGTTCCTCACTCACCAGTCTCCATAATGCACAGAAAGGTTCAAACTTCACATCTCTTGCTTTTCTCTAGTAAATTAAATATTGCCTGTCCTTTACCTCAGTGGTATTCTTCTCACTCAAACAATTTACCAATCCCATCATGTACTTGTGTCTCACTGGAACCCATATCTGTAACTAATTTCC
This sequence comes from Cettia cetti, assembly GCA_013401135.1. Lineage (NCBI taxonomy): Eukaryota > Metazoa > Chordata > Aves > Passeriformes > Sylviidae > Cettia > Cettia cetti. The sequence goes on from VZUI01073082.1 coordinate 100,666, forward strand.
AAAATTCAATTCAAGATTTTAAAACTTCTCAGTTTTGCTAACTCACCTTCTCCTTAACATCCTTTTCACCACTGCATAAAACAACTTTGTCTGCCAGTTTCAAGGCACAGGTTTAACATGCTTAGAGTTAAACTGCTTGCATTATAAAGAATTGCAGTAACAAAATTCTTCAGGTTATTGCAGAATTGGAGTTGGTTTTCTACAGTAAGATTTTTTGTAGTACATGGTCTGTCTAAGACAGAAAAAGAAAACATCTCCTACTCCCCAAAACCTGTCAATAAGGACATAATTATTATAAAGAGATGCAGAAATTTAATTTATTGGGGTAACTCTAGAACTTGCACAGCAAGGAAAGTTCTAAGTAGCAGAACTGTGTGACAAGGAAATACATCACGAAGGGCAGTAAGATAAAATTATGCTGAACACAGTATAAGATAAATTTCCTCAGGGAATAACCTCCTCATGACAGAGGAGAGTCTTGTTCCTCTTTATGCACAGAACTGCAGGAACTCTTGAAACTATTTTCACGGCATTTCTCGTCCTGTTCTCCACATCAAGATCATCTCACAACCAAAACCACAAAATGCAGTCAAAGATCTGAGTGTTCATCATGCAGATAAACACATCCAATATTAAGCTCTTGGGAGGGGATGCTTGCTGAGGGAGCATGGCAGAAGTCAGCAATGCACAGGAGCCAATGTGAATTAGTGTTTCACCCTGGTCACCAGCTGCCAACAGGACAGAGATCCATTTCAGAGCAAAACTGGGCAGTAAGATGAAAATAATGAAGCACAGCAAAGAAAAACATAAAATCTTAAGACAAATTTTGCATCTGTCCCTGGAGGGCAGAGGGTCACAAAAGCTCACCTAACACAAATGAGGTTCTGAAATCAGTCAGCTATCTCAGCTGTCTGCACTTACTGAGCCGTCATACATCTGCTGTGCAATAAATCTCACCTTTATTTACCAAGTACATTGTAGACAAGATCCCTGAAAATCTGACTTGCAATTCAATAACAAGGCTGATGGCAGAGGACAGAAGCACAAACTGTAATTAGACAAACTTTGTGAAAAAACATCAGGTTATACAAAGAAACGAGGAAAAGATACTTTTTAAATACAAGTTGGCAAGAGGGAGGTAAGCAAAAATAAAGCTTATAAACTGCTGCTTTCTCTCCCTGTGCTGATAAACACTGAAGTAATTCAAGTCTGTACTTGATGCAAAAACAAAAGCCCTTTAAAAACAGAAGCAAAACATACATATAAAAGCCCTGGCAGTCAATTCAGTGAGATGAATCCAAAGCCAAACCCTATTTAAAAGGGGCTACTTGGATGCATGAACTTCTGAGTGACAAGCGAGGCAAATGGAACTCGGTGCCACATGGGTGTTTGATACTCCATCATCCCCATCACTAAACTATGTTCAAATACTGCAGCCTCTTTTATGTGTTTAAGAAAAATAAAGATACTAATAACTAGATGATTTTTAAATATAATACATATTAAACTATGACATGGATGAAAACTTGGTTTAACATACTAGGGAAGAGCCACAACACAGATCTCCAGATGAAGGCACTAATGACAAAAAGAAGATATTTCAATGATCTCTTGAATGAAATGCAGATTAATAATCTCTACATTTTAATTCTACATGAACACAACTCTCTGAATGTATAAATATATTTTCAGATCTTACATGAATGTGCAGAAGAACTCAATTGTGTGTTCAAGCCAACCTTGGCAAAACCAGCATGGTACAAGGACAAGACCATTTAAGCTCAGTCAAATCCCAGTTCTGTCTTCAGCCTTACTACCAAGCAGTGTCAGTTAGTGAGCTGCCTCTCACCACGACTTTGAATATGAGGATATTTAATATATTTGTCATGTTTAATGTCAGAATTCATGTCAAGATATGAAAACTTGCACTAGCCTCAATAGTTACATTAAAAAGACATTACATTTTAAGTAGTGTTGAAAAAAACTCTTGTTATAATATCCACTTTTTTCTCTTTTCTTCGAGTTTCACCTTGTCTAATACCCAATTTTTTTTATTCAATGACAAATTTAGTGCACTGTAGATCTTCACCAATATATTTCCCACCAGGGATATGCTGACATCACCAGTGAAACTATGCAAGAGGTAGACAAGAAGAGCCACGTTAATTTCAAGCTCCATTAAACACAGGAAAGGAAGAATAAGAGGAGGGGGAAAAGTTCTCTTTACCAACTTTAAAAGTAGCAGAGACAGGCAAAAAAAAAAAAATTACAGGTTTTACACTACCATTACATATCACAGAGAGGTTTTAGGAAAAATAAAACCAAACCTTAAGGAACATTCTGCTTAAGTAGAGAAATGGAAAATCTAAAGTAGAGTATTTGCTGTATTCTACACACAAAAGAATGTGACAGGACAGACTACTTGCTGCTAATCAGTTATCAACTGATAAACTGAATCTCAGGTTACTTTGAGTCAACTGGTGTCTGGTAACAGTTCACTTTACAGATCCTCAAATAGGTTTGAGACAGATAAAATGATTCTTTCTCTTAAATGAGAGAGAGCAGCACCATGGCAGCCTCTCCAGCACCAAAGCAACCCACAGATCATTCTGGAGCTGCTGTGCCAGTTGCTTTATGTGGTCCCACTCCCAAACAGAATGCAGGTCAATTTTGCAAGGAGTAACTCTTTACAACATTGATTCTATTACCAGCTAATGCAGCAAAGTTCTTAGCTTGAATTAAGCCGAGTGTACATAAAGGACTGCCAAATCAATATGTAAGAGAATACAACTACCAAGACAGAGCTTTCATCCAGTCAGAACAGATCTATCAGCTTCTAGAACTGTTTCTGCTAAGGAAAGGTTCCCAATTCAGGCCTCTCAGATAACATATGGCTCTCCCTATGCTCCAACACTGCTTGCTGACAACACAGTCCAGGATAACAGAATAAACTGTAATGTCATTATAGCATTTCACTCACTTGCTCCATTGTCCATAGGTTAACAAGAGTCTGGAGACAGTGGCTCTAGGCAGCTCTTTCTGTCCAAGTCTAGAGAGGTTCTAACAATGGCTGCTTGCACGGTGGGGAAAAAATAATTTCTTTTTAAATAATGTTTTGAACAAGACAGCAAAATGCATATGGGTCACCTTCAGCCTGTCTTTCTCCTGATGCCACTTTACCTGATGTGTAATAAGAGGACATATGTATCTCCTCACCTTGGATGCTGCTGCAGGCTACAGGCACTCTACAAATACATGGAGAACCATGGGAATATAAGTAATAAAAAAGCCAACCCCCCATTTTAAAGTAACTGTCAGTCAAGTGAAACGGAAAGGTGTGTCTGATAAAAAAGAAAAAGTCCTATCTACCAGGAAAAAGACAAAAAGAAACCAAAGTTTCTTCATAAGAATTCATAGACCTGCACATGTACAGGAAAAACTGTGGGTGCTGGATTTAATGTGGGAAACACAAGGTTTTAAACTGACTTAATCTTTCTCTGGTTTAAAACATCACCCACCACTGGGAATCAAACTAACAGTTGCAAGAGCATTTGTTAGGAAGAAGGATCCCCAGAGTCCATCCCAAAGGAAAACACTTTTAGGTCAACTCAAGGAGCAGAAATTCAGAAGGGGGACTCAGCAACTCACAAGCAGAAAACTTCTAATACCAGTCAGCAGCATTTGCCTCTAAATTTGTTACACCAGTTACTGAAACAGAAAATCCTCAAATGAAAGGAGGAGAGTACAAGGTTTGCAAGCAATTTGCAGCTCTGGTTTCACCTTAACTCTACAGATTAAGGCTTGAAACAAAAATGAGGCTATCACCTAACCTTTGTTTGGGGTTTAAAGCTCTGATGGCTTAAAATAAAGCTCAACAGATAGACCAGCAAATCAAACAAAGCCATTCCACCCTGCTCACCTTCACACTACTCGCTGTCATTTCAGTTTAAAAGCTTTCAGCATTAAGCAAATAAAATCATTGACTGCACACAAAATTAAAGAGATACTACAACTACTCTGACAAACAGCTTGGCTATGAGCAAACCTTTGGCTGCTGATAAGACTACAGAAAAAAAAATAAGCCTTCTTGTCCAACATATCCCTATTTTTTCCTTCATCAGCTTGTGCAGATCCATCTTCTTTCTCCACAACAGAGAACAAACACTAGTAGGGAGAAAACTGCATTTACTCTCTCTCCAATCCACGTTAAAAAACAGAGAAGTGCTGATGGTTCATACCCCACAACTTAAGAATTCCTATTCACCACCTTCAAGTTCACGATGCAAGACTGATTCCTAACCTTTGACCCAGAAACCAACAAGTGATTAAAAAAAAAAAAAAAGGTACAAGACACAAAATAAGGATTAGCACCACCAGGAAGAGGAAGGTCTCTATCATGTTCCTCAGCACCAGAGACATAAACTCAGTGGAGCATTCTCAATCTGGCATGTCCCACATACACAAGGCTCTGCTAAAACCTCAAGTCTGGGTATCTCTCACACCAAAGGTCATGTCTGCACACTGAGAGGAAAGAGAACATTACCTTCAGCAGGGCTAAGGACCTTTTAAATCCTTAGTGGTTAAGAACTAAGGAAGATTGCTCAGGTATGAAACTGGAGACCTCCTGAACAATGAAGCTTGCAGTTGACTTTGACACTTCTCGTGGGCTTTCAGGGAGAATGCAGTTCCCACAGCACGTGGCAAAGAAGAACATCCTTCCTGAGACAGCTCACTCAGGCATCCAAAGCAGAATACACAGCTGAAAAAGAGACATGTTTCTTGAATCCTGGACTCCTCTTTCAAATGCTCCACAGGACTTGTAATCCAGAAGTTTGGTGCACATGCTAAAAACGTTAAAGAAAAACAAGCTAAGATTTCCTCATTAACTTAAGCAATCCAAACACTGAACCTGCAAAGGTGGCACAGCCTGGTGAGGTTCCTGGCCCGTTGGTTACAGTACAAAGCAAATCACCTAAGCAACACCTCCCTGTTCCTGGACAGGTACATGGGGCAAGGCCCTTGGGGAGCAAACGTGCCTCAACAGGCACAAGATGAGAAGTTCCACCAGTAGCTTCCCCTGAAGACTGCAAGGTCGCTTTAGCAAAAACATGACACACTGATTTAGACTGTGAACTACAATACTTGCTACTGAAAACGTGACATGGCAGTTATCTGCTAAGTTATTTTAAGCTTTTTCTACTTTGAAAGTTAGGAAATGAACCAAAGTAATTTCAGATTTAAGTCTAAGAATTGATTATCTGTCAAAATATTACAAGGAACTACACACTGAAGTCACAAGTTCATGGGGAGAATGATACCTGACAAAAAGTCACCACCTATAAAAGCAAATGTTTTTTCATATCTGAAAGGATCAATTGGTCTGTAGGACCCATGTAAAAAGAGAATAATGGGAAAAACAAGAGAAGCTCTCAAACAGGCAGAAATATGCCAGAACGCAGCTGCTGTCAGTGAGAGTGCACAGCCCTGACAGGCAATTATTCTTTGATCTATTGGCTGAAGCGCTGAACAAACATTCTGAAATTCCACACAGAACCTTGTGCATATCACAACTGTGGTCACAATGACCAGTTTACTTCTATCATCAAGAGCCTTTTCAAGGCAGTGATAGTAAGAACCATTCAGAATGAGACAGTTTTCCTCCAAGGCGTACAGGGACAGAATGAGACAGTTTTCTATCAAGTCCAGGAAGAGGGAATTTAATCATAAATTCAGTTGCCCTTCCAGCAGTGAAACCATTACTTACCAACTCCTGGACACAAAGATACATCTACATGTGTAACTGCTCACTGATGAGGACAAAAGCTACATTCAGCACTGCAGAACAGATTTTTCTCATCTGTAATTCTAAAGGAATAAGCCAAGTGTTTCAAGTGTGACCCTACAAAAAAATGGAAAAAGCTGACATGAAGGTCTGGCACAAGCCTTTTCAGCATCCTCTGTCTGCTCTGTAATTCCTGAATGGGGAGTAGCGGTGACAAATTTAAGGACCTCTTCTAGAGTGTTACTTAATTAAGTGTGAGGTAATTTTCACATCAAAATATTCAAGGTAAAGTCCATGACCTACAGAAACACGAGCTTTGCCATCAGGTTATTAAACAGATTCTAACTACGGCAAATTAAAAATCAAGAGTTACAAATCAAAGTCCCCACAATGTGACAGTCCACCCTAATTTTGGGTCACTTTGCACACAACTTGAGCCCTAAAACCTAGCTCCAACTTTTAATCACAATAACTATAATTTCAAGAGTCAGCCTTTGGATTTCTCTCTCTCCCTCCTCTCCTGTTCCACTCTCCAGACTGACAGTGTTGTCTTTCCTTAGGCTTCACCACCAGCAACACAATTACACCACGACAAGCCCTGTGCCTAGAACAGCTTGTGTGAGTGCTGCACTTGAGTTTGGCCAAGATGCAGTGAGATGAGGCAAGTCACAGCCTCACTCCTCCATGTGGGTACAACAATGCACCGTGATGACAGCTCAAATCCTGGCATAGCCAACGCTTCGGGAGCAAACACACTCTGAAAATCTTCACCAGAATCCCAGTGCCTACAAAGACACATACATAATTACCTCTTGGTTCTGACTGAAGATTGAAATACACATTCAGGAGACAGCTTTCCCACTATAAACCAGGCTTTAGAGCCATTCTGCTCGAAGCACTGGCTGTAAAGCAAACTGAACCGCGAGCTGGAGCTCGTAAAAGCTTATTCACAGAAAAGGTGCGTATTAAAGCGAACAGCACAGCACTAAAATGGTCTGCCAAGGCAGAACACAGTGTAGGTACAGCAGGAGAACGGACCCTTTCTGCCCCCTGCAGTTCCCACTGCTCCCTGGATTTTTAAGACAGGCTTAGGAGGGACAGTAGTTACCATTCTAGAACCAGAACCATTTATATCTGGCTCTCACCAACAGCCAAGGCATTTTTACACCTACCTTCATCTGAACAACAGTAAAATTACCCAGTGGCTTCCATAAAGATCAATTATATATATGGAGTCATTCCTGTGATAAACATATAATGTGGCTGTCCTTGATCATGCAATAAAAAGAATATCACTTGCTAATAAACCTTTAATTTAGCCTCATCATTTTGATTAGGGTTATGAAGAATCTTCACCAATAGATGCTCTTAAGCAGTCGCAGCTTCCTCCTAGAATATATATATATATACACATACATGTGTATGTAAACTATTAAAAGACAAAGGACTGTTTTCCAGTTATATGGACTATCTAGGTAATTTTATTTCTAGCTATTAAACTATAAATATGCCACCAAGCAGAAAACACCATTTTTCTAATTTTCCATGTAAAACTGTAAGGCATATACATGGACAGGGAATTTCAGTGAATTAAAATTCCATGGAAGAAGGTCTCGTGCATATACATAAGGGGTGAATAAAGTACCATAACTGTCATTTATAGACTTTCTTTAATCCTTATTAACATAGACAGGGAATTGAATCTCAATTTAGCTACCCAAAATGCTCCCCTATATTGATCATGTACACCCACATATTTCAGGTGGGCCGGATTCAGAAACCTAACTGTTTTCATATTGGCAACCTACTTTAAAAAAAAGGGGGGGGGGAAAGCATTTTTAGCATGTATTAGGAAAACTGGTGTTTTCCTTGGGCTGACAGATAATTTTGAAACAATCCTGTTCTGCTTTATGAGCCTAGCTGTGCAAAGAGGAAGTGAGAACAGATTGATTACAATGGAATATTCTGTATTTCCAGCTGTTTTCTCAAGCAATGATGAACACATCCCTACATTAGATTCGGGAAGGAAAAAGCTGTTGCAGCACACAAGAGGGATGCAGGTTACACAGGATGCTCCATATTTAGAAAAAGGTAATTTGGCTAATGAAATTTTATTTTCATTCTTCCACACAGCACTTGCTTTACATTTGTCTGAGACATCTTCATATCTCACTTGCCATTTTTTTCTTCCACAGCACATATACAATTTATTCTCCATTTAAGCTGAAAGCACTATCTACTATATACCAATTTGTATTTTAACATGCTATAGACTACATAACCCTAGATTTTGACTAATATACTTCATAATATTGACCTGTAGGAAATTTTAAGATATTTAAAACAAGTCTGGCAATACTTTGCAGGGCCATCAAGTAATTAAATCTATTTCAAACATATTTCTTCTCAGATTCCATTTTTTCCTCTTTAGGTTAAAAAAAAAAAAAAAGGGAAATTGGATTATCCTGAGAATATAAACTGAACACAGAAAAATGGTTTGGCACCTCACCCTTAAAGTCCATCCTTCATGCTCTAGTTCTGTTACGAATAATAAGCTGAGCAGCTTAATGCAAAGCACTGGGATCAGAAAGTTTTCAATGGGTTGTTCCAACAAAAACACATTTCGTGCTGTCCCAAACCCCAAGTTTTGCTCCGTGAAGCTGCTGCCTTCCCCTCCTCAGTCACCAATGCGACGACTGACAGAAATCTGCCAAGTCACTTTGAAGTAAAAACTAGTTGATTCTAGGGAAAAACAGTAATTAGTTGCACAGTGCAGAGAGAAACCCTCCAGAAACATGCATGTGTATAAGGATGTTATCATAGGAGATAGGTGGGGGAAAGCACTCTTCCTGCTTTTTGCCTGGTTTACAGGGATTTTTCCCAGGCGCCAACAGCTCCCAGAACAAACCCCTCCTGCCCTTGCCTGTACTCCAGGCTGAGCCAGTTCCTTCCCACCCGCCTCACCAGAACAGGAATCCCCTTTTCCAAGTGGATTATCAGCACGAGCAGCATTTTTTTCTTTTTCTTTTTTTTTTTTTTTTAAGGAAAAACACACACATAACCGAGCGAGCCGCAGCCCCCGGCGCCGGGACCCGCTCCCAGCCATTGTGCTCCGCGCAGCCCCCCGGGCTCGGGCGCGGCCCCGCGGGGCTCCACAAAGCTCCGCCACAGGCCGGACGTGCCCGGTGCCCCGGGCCTCCCCTCCCCCCGGTATTCCGGGAAACCTCCGGGAGGAGGAGGAGGAGGAGGAAGCGGCGGCGCTGCGGAACAGCCCCGCTGCGGAAAAGCCGCCGGGGCAGGTGGCAGGGAGGGAGGCCCCACCGGGGCTGGTTCCCTCTTCCATCCCGGTGCCCCCCCTCGCCATCCCGGAGGCACCGAGCGCTTCCTCCTCCCTCCCCCCAGGACCGCGTGCGGGAGCTCGGGCCCACCTGCCCCGTGGGGAGGGAAGGAGGGAGGGCTAGAGGGGGACCGGACCCGTCCCCTCCCCGAGGCGGCGGTGGGTAGGTCGGGGAGGGAGGGAAGGAGGGAGGGAAGGGAAGGGGGGTGGATGCGAGCCGCCCCCGGTACCTTGCGCTTCCTGGTCTCGGCCGAGCCGCTCCACACGAAGCACTGGTAAATCGCCCGCAGGTTCTGCTTCCAGTTCTCCACCTTGAAGCCGGTCACATGGCAGCACCCGGCCGCCGGCGGACTCATGTCAGACCCCCCCACATCAATCCGCCCGCACACGGGCCGGGCCGGCGGGCAGCGAGCCGGCCCCTTCCCCCGCCCCGCAGCACCGACACGGGCCGGGGCCCCCCCGCCCTCAGGGGCTCCGGCCCCTCACGCCGCCGCCGCCGGGGAGCCGCTGGCACATAGAGCCGGGGCTCCGCCACGGCCCCCCGGCTCCGAACAAAGCGCGGCGGGCGGGCAGCGCGCACTCCCTCCCGCCCTTCTCCCGCACACACAAAGATGGGGCGCTCTGAGGCGAGGAGAAGGAGGAGGCGGCGGCTGTAGCGGCCGCTGCCGCCCCCGGAGTGGCCGCCGCTCCCTTCTACCTCATAGAGGCCGCTGTGGAAGCGGCGGGCGGAGGGGAAGGGAGGGGATGGGGGCGCTGGCGGCGGCGACCCCGGCCGCGGTGCGAGCGGGCGTGTGTGGGGAAGGGGGCGAGTCCCCGCCCGCCGCCGCTCCGGCTTCCCCCGCCGGCGCCCGCACGGCTCTTGTCCCTTTAAACCGCCCCCCCGCCTCCTTCGCCGGCTCCTTCCTCCTCCGCCTCGCCCGCGCCCCCCCCACCCGCCGCGAGCAATGGTCCGAGCCGCTCACTCAACCCAGCCCGCCCGGCCCGGAGTGGGATAGACCAACGGGGAAGGTGCGGGAGGAGCGCCCCCTCTGCCCCGCCGCCCGCAAGGGAGGGAGCGGCGGGGAAAAGGATCGCGACGATTGGTCAGCCTACCTTGTCAATCTACGCACCTCTAGTGTGTCATTGGTTCCTTTCCCTTTCTTCTCTCCCCCTCCACCCTTCCTACCTAGCATTTCCCCCGCCGGAAAGAGGCGGGATATCCCGGACGATTGACAGGTGATTTGACCAACTGAAATAAGAGGTGGGGTCCATGTGGTGGGAGCGGGGATATGATTGGTTGGGGTGGACATCAGTCGCGTTGCAAGCGGAGAGCGGATTGGCAGTGGCCGTGAGGGGGCGGTTCCTCCCAGAGCAGCCTGCGCTGCTGTCACATCCGCTGGTCCCGCTCTCGCTGTTCCCTCAGTGGTTTCCTGAGGGAAGAGGGATCTCCTGAGGGGAGAGGGGTCGCCAGGCTCCCGGGAGAAGCTTCGCGCCACGCTCCGACGGGCTCCCAGGACCATATATGGTCCCTCCATACCTCCAGCCTGCATCCTGGTGTTTCCATAGGGAGGAAACAAAAGCGGTGTATAACCAGAACTGGTGTTATTTCAGCTTTTTCCTATACAAGGAAATGGGAAGAGAGTGAAAAATGTTGGAATGTGTACAACACACACTATAGGGTTGGAGGCATACATATGCATATGGAGGCATACATATACATCATGGAGTGAGGCAGGAGGGGAAAAGGATGGGAATTGTGCCGTGGTTTCTGAAGAGAGAGACCGGAGGCTTTGCACACTGCAACACGGAATTAAGTGGTGAAGTGCCACCACATTGTTACACCAATCCCATTTTTCAGTGCGTGCTAATCACATTCCTCGGGAGCAGTAACCTTTGAATCTTCACCCTTGCAGATTTTCATATAGTGTCAAGTTTCCTGACCTGCTGCTGCAGCTTTTAAGAAATAAATACAAAAAATTGTGACAATCACCTGAGGACTTTCCATTTCCTCCAAAGCTGCGTCTGTTTTAAAAAGAAAGCAAGGTAGATAGCAGGAAACTTAGATGATTTGTATACAGCTAGAAGGTTTGGTGGCAAAGTAGGGCTAAGAAAAGAGCTGGGTTTGTGCCCCCAGGCTGAGGCAGCAGCGGGACATGCTGTCCTTCTGCGTGGGACAGCTTTAATTGTTGCATCTCCTGGCTCACACTACTTATTAGCCTCTCCCAGAAATCCTTCTTCCATGCAGTCTGGGGATTAAGCTCCAGCGATAAACCTGGAATTGCCCCACAGGTGGAAAAAAAGATGCCAGGAGAGGGCCCGATTATCCCACTGTGTACGCAAATTACACTGAATGTTTCAGAAGATTATGAGTGGAATCTGGAGGGAGGCTGTACCCTCTCTTTGACCCTATGTAATTATTAGACCTATTAAATCATCACAGTGCAGCCTACAGCTCTTGGGAAGGGAACAGGAATTGGTGCTGTACATCCTTCCTGTGTTAACCCAACTTCAGGAGAATTAACCAGTTTTCAAAACAGGAGTCAGAGCCAGTCCCTCCCATGTGAAAACCACTTAAACATCCCCCAGAAAAGAGGAAAGTTAAGGATTGCCAGTTTAAGGTGCATAGAAGGGAAAGGGATGGGTGATTAGTGTACTAACAGCATCTAATAATTATTCTCTGAATATTTCCAATTAAACAAAGCCCTGTTATTGCTACAGTCTAAATACAAGCAGAAAGTTATTCTTATTCTGCACCAACCTACTGTTACTAATCTGGGGCTTTTCTCCATGGCTACCACATGAAAACAGGAGATAAAGATAAAAGAGAGAATTTCTGCCAATGAAATTTAAGTCCATCTCGCTGAAAAAACAGGATACCAAAGAGACAATACATATGTTCGATGTCCTGCAGATTCTGAAATTTTCGTGGAGATTTCTGTGCCACTCTGTCTTGGAGAGTCCCTGTGTTTACTCCCTGTAGGGTGTGGTGTCTTACGCAGAAATAACAAGAATTGTGAGTTTAAACAAAATTGTTTCAAGAAACATCTAAAATTTTAGTGGTTATCTCTCAAAGGGAGATCCTCTGGGAAAAAAAAAAAAAAAAAAAAAAAAAAAAAGTGATCTTTCTCTCTGGCCACTTCCAGAACAATTAGCACAGTTTACTCCTGTCCTGGAGTTTCTGGCCCTGCTGAGGATGTGAGGAGCATCCTCTGAGCCACAAAGAACCCACATGGAGGACACCCATCCTGGACAACACCTGGTGACAGTCACTGTCAATTCCCAAAGGCAGCAATGTAGAAATTTAAAGATCAACTCTTAGGGGCATTTCAAAAGTATAGATGTTACCTTTCAAACTTAAAGTTCCCCCAAGGTTTCCTTGATACATTATTCTCCATAAAAGGGGTTTATTTGTGCTAGAAATTCAGCTTGGGGTTCTTGTGGTAAATTGGAACCAGAGTAAAAATCCACTTTGAACAGTGTAGAAAACAGTGGCTTTTGAGATTTTTTTAAGGCCAACTTCTGATTTGAGGGGCTTGAGGCAAAACTCTACATGTGTCTCTGACCTGTGAAAACACCAGAATCTCTCCTATGAAGTATAAAAACTTCCAATTCTACAAACACTTCTTGATTGTTGCAGCCCACACATGAAAGGTGACACAACAGCACAGAGCAGCAGCCAAAACAAAATAGGAGTGGAAAATAGTGACAACATTTTGTCAGGCAGTAATTGTCAAATCAGGGCCTGCTTGCTGCACACACACACACAGGAGTTTACAAGTTTGCTGTAGTTTAATTTACTCTTGGGCATAGCTTGGGAATGTTTCTAGAATAAAACCTTTTGGTGCAGCAGATAGCTTGGGAAAGGATTTGCCTCTGGGGGAAGGAAACAGTTTCAATCCCTCCTGTGTCTCTTGGAAGAATTTTTAATTTTAAAGCATTGATGATTATGCTAATTAGTGCTTACCCTCAAATGCCAGTGGAATATAAATGTTGATAGTAGCTAAAACACACTGCAAATGTGCAGCAAAGTCTTCCTCCAGAGAGTCATCTGCATTCCATGATAGCTCAGCTGGGGAGAAGCAGCATTCTTCACATGGAAAAGCAAAGTAACTGCCTCTTCTACCCATGTCTTCCCAAGGTGGCACTTCTGGACTCCTCTGGATAGCCATGAATCAACTGTTACCTCATCACTTGGGCATGCTTTGCCATGAGAAGTGTTAAAATGTCCAATTTAGTTCTCAGGTAAACAGGAACCTTTCCCTTTGATCACGTGTGTGAGCAACAGCAAGGTTTGGGCAGGATTCCTCCTGTAACCCCGGATTTCAAGTGAAGCTGGCCTAAGTTTGGACCTGCAGGAGGCTGAAGCCCCTGGCTCTACAAGTGGGTTTGAAGGGGGATGTTCAGGAGCTTTGCTCCTGCAAGGACAAGGGCTCTCCATGCTAATAACCAATACAGAATATGTGAAGATTCCTCAGTAACTCTCCTGCATTTTTTCAGGCGCTCTAAAAAATACAAGTTCTTCCACATTCTAAAAGTAAAGGACTTACAGAACGACTCTGCTTACCAAAACACACACGGAAAAATACTTCAAACCCTAAAAAGAACACTTTTACCTTTAAAAAACTACCCTATTTTTAATCTTCAGGATTTTTTTTCCCTGAGCTCAAGCCTTTTGTCAGCCAAGCATTGTAAACTTCCATCCAAGGAGTACCTCTGTTGCTTGATCCAAAGGTTTTCAAGCAGATGAGGTTGTATATCTGGCTGCAGGGCTTAAAGCTCTGGAGAGATCACAGGCAGAATCCATTGTGTGATGCTGCCTGAAGCTGATTGCCTCTGAATCCCTGCAAAGTTCAGCTGAGTTACCTCTGACACCTGAAGGTCTATAGGAAAACACTGGTACCTGTCATTTATCTTGGGGATAGAGTACTGACCTTGCTACAAAACCAAATGGGTTGTAAAGCCCAGCTATACCAGCTTCTCTAAAATCCTTGTTTTCATCCCAATCCATTGGTAATGGCACCTGGTAGGTGCCAGAGCAGAGAGATTTCCACATGGCTCAGTCTTAGCACAGGACACAGAGTGGTTTCCTGAATCCACAACATTCCATGATAAAGTTCAGCTGAGCAGATCCTGCCAGAAAGATCCAAGGACTGCACAAATAGGTGGATTTCAGTGGATTAAGCTGACTTTGAACTTGGTAATCAACCCTTGACATTCTCCCTTGGAATCATGACCCCCTGTACAGCAAATTTAAAGTACTGACACTAAAATTCCTTGTCTTTGAGATCTTTTGCAGACCTCTTCGAAGCAACGCACAAGACTCCAAGGATTCATGGTCCATGGATTGAAAATAGTCCTAGAAAAACACAATGCCTGTGGCTTATTTTTCTGAAGATCACTCGTTAGATTTCCCATCAGCACTGTCAGAGGGTGAAATCTTGGCCCCAGCTGAACTCAACAGGAATTTTGCCACTGACTTGAATGGAGCTAAAATGTCACTCCTGCTATTTGTCAAGCCAATTACATCCAGACAATACTTTAACATCTGGCTTCAAGTGAACACACAGAGCAGTTTGCTCCCTCAGTCTCTGAAGACAACACAGGACATTGGCTATCTCCATAAAAAATGAAACATTTGTTCTTGGCAAGCTGCTTGTAATGAAGAGGGGATCCATCCAGTGACATCCAGGAACCAAGTCCCTGTTTCTTAGCCTATAGTTTTTGGCAATAGCATCAATAGATTTTCTGTCACTTTCTGGGAAGAATGTCAAAAGCACCCATCTACTGTTGCAAGTCATTCTGTTGTAAAAACTTTGTTTAGAACAGCAGATCTGGCCTCATCTGTGGTTTCTCACAGACGAGGGGGGTTTTCACCCAGTTCATCTTCTGCTTCCCAAGGCACTGGAAGGTCCCCTGTTAGGTCAGGGAGCAGAAGTTCTATCTAAACCCTTCTCTGAGTATGGTGGTCAAAGGTAAGACTGAAGGACAACTGATTATAGGAGAACAAATGGTGTGAGCTGATTTCCCTTTCTAAAAACCCACCTGAGACAAGGCAATATTGATTTATTGCAAAATATAAAGGTTAGATCAACCTCAAGTAGGGCACACATTTTCCTGGTAGGAAAAAAGAAAATCCTATATATAGAATTATTTGATCAGTAGTGATTAAAAGATCAATTTGAATGGGAAGAATCACAGGATCACAGAATAGTTTTGATTGGAAGAGACCTTAAAAATTATCCAGTTCCAGCTCCATGCTGTGGGCAGGGACACTTTCCACTAGACCAGGTTGCTTCAAGCCCTGTCCAACCTGGCCTTGAACACTTCCAGAAATGGGGCATTCATGACTTCTCTGGGCATCCACAATTCTCTGAGTCATTGGATGATGTCTGGAAGAACAGAGATGTACAAAGGGGCTTTTGTGCACCAGGTAGACATGGATCTGTTCCCAGCTCTAGTACTGGTGAGTTGCTGTACTGCTCACCTGTGCAAAACCAGATTTCCTTGGTCTCCCTCCATCCCCTGGGATGCAAAACCAAACACAGTCACCAGCATCTGATGAGCCTTAATTCCCAGCACTTAAATAATTAGCTTCTCAAATATACGAAAACAACTCTCATTTTCTGGATTAATGAAGGGAGCTGGGTTCCACTGAGCACAGCTATTATGGGGCTGCTAATGCAGTGTTTGATTCCATGGCTGCCACTGAGCACAGAGTGATCCAGGCCCCTGGGAGAGCAGGAGCACAGGGAGAGCAATGCTGCAGGGTTAAAGTGGAAGCCAGCAGGGGAAACCCTGGCAGGGCTTTGTGGGTTTATGCAGAGGGAGGGATGGTTTTATTTTGGTGTCTGCCGAGTCTCATCTGGGTTTATGATGATGCCACATAACCCAGATGAAGGCTGAAGCTCAGAGAGATCCTGAGGCCGGGTAGTTTGCTTTAATCACAGGCCAGGTAAAGGCAGTTTGTGGAGAAGGGTAACAAAAATGTGACACAAACAGAAACCTAAAGCTTAGGTAGTCACGCAGCAGCTTCTGCCCAGTTTCTGTAGCCAGAGCAGTAGAGAATGGCAAGGAGCTGGAAGGCTGCAGTGGAACTGGAATGTTCTTGTCCTCTGTGTTCATTTTCCTGAGGAGTTGAGAGAAAACTAGTTGCAAAAAGTCAATCTTGCCTCATTTGGTGGGTGCGAGCATCAAAACTCTTCAAAACAAACTTCTCTTCTTACTTTGGCACAGGGCTGGCAAGTTTGTTTTTCCCAAACGGAAGGAGAGGGGATTGAGGAAATGTCAGCCTGCAAAGGCTGCCTTGCTCTGCCCTGGGAGGTTTAAACTGAGGCCATGTTACATGGACAACTCAACACTGTTGGGACTGTTCCCTTCCTCTCTCTGCTTCCCTGCCTTGTACATGGAACAGGGAGGAAAGAATCATTACAAAATCAGGGAATTTGAGATGTAACTGCAGCCACTCAACAAAGTCATGCAGCTTCTCAGAGAACTGGAGATGAAAAGGCCTGGAGTATTGATTTTCTCAAATTCTTCAGCCATCAAAGAGCCCTTCAGTGCATGTCATTCTCCCCCACCCCTTAGTACATCCAAATTAGTGGTCTTGCAGCCCTGGATGTGGATTTGGGGCTAAATATCTTCTCACACTTAAGTTCTCCTCCAACAATATGACCTTGAGCACATGACATCTGTCACATCTACAAACCAAACCAAAATTTTTGACCTCTGTAATAAAAGTCTGAAATTTCAATGGAAGCCCTAAGTTAATCAAGAACCTTGGTGAAAATATAGCAGGAGTTGAGAGGTTAACATGGAAATTCATAGAACTGTGATGGTTTATGCAGCAAAGTTTCTGCTTCATTCAGTGCCAGGCACCAGGGACACCAGGGACCTGCTCAAGAATCTCAGCACCTTCCCAAATCAGGAGCACTTCCCTGGAGGTGGTCATTCAAAATTAACCACTTTTGAAAATGCTTGGATGCTGCTTCTCATGTCAGGGCTTGTTGGGCCACTGTCTTGAGAGAAGTAATTTAGCTGAAGCAATCAGGAAATAATTATTACAGTGGAGAGTTAAAAGACAGTAATTAAACTGTATAAATAAATAACTGAAGAGACTAAAAAGTCCACCCAAAGCCTACTTTTGGAGCACTATTTAATGTAAATGAATCACTTAGTGGACAATACAACAATCATCTGTTCAGCTTCTATTCATTATCAAAAACAATACAGAAGGATTGGCAGGGAACAGCCATGTGCCAGAGGGAGTCCTTTAGGAAATACCACAGAATCTGGACTGGCTTTTGTCTGTTCTTCTATTGTGTTCTGACAATGCTTTGCTAATGAATGTCCAACGTCATTTCAGTTGTCTTTTTTCTTTTTTTTTTTCCCCCAAACCAGATCACTGGTAATCTTGGCCTTCTAGAGTTGCTTGTTCCTGTTGGGAAGGCTTCCACACATTATGTATTAGTTTAGCCAGGGTCCAGGAGGCTGAGGATGTGTTGTCTCAGGCCCTCTGGGAAATCCCACTGTAGGTGATGAGACAAAATCCTTTGATTTGGGCAAAAATCCATCAAGTTTTAAAGAAATCATCATGTATCTTCGAAAAATGCAGTGCTTCAGTGAGTTGTATACTCAGTAAATTTGTCTTTTGTTACTCTATTTGAAAGGACAATAACCTCATTCTGAGAAACAAGCTGCTTTTCCATAGGGAGTATTTACACTGATCATTCCCAGCATTATCATGGGAGTTATCTGCAGGAAGCTGCAGGCTAAAGGGAATCCCCATCAGGAATCTGGGGAGCTAAACCCACCAGGCACACACCTATGCTAGAACAGAGATAAGACAGTATCAAACACTAAAATGCTCTCATTATGCCTCAGAGTTAATGATCCACTGACATTCCCATCTCTTAGGAGTTACTGGTTTGGAATAGCTCCAAGTTCACACCTGAGGGTGCAGCAGGTACCCAGAGGGGTTCCCTTTTCTGACCTGGCTCCTTGGCTCACTGCAACTTTCAGCTCCTGCAGCGTTGCTGGTTGGACTCTGTGGAGCCCCACAGTGCAAAATCACTGTGACAGTCTGAGTTAAGAAAAAAGGGCAACAGTGATACACTTAAGAGAATAAACAGGCTATTCTGCTGAGAAAATGCACATGGAATACCACCCAGATTTGACTTTTCAAGGCTATCTCTGAGGTTGTTTTACTTTGTATTAAAGAAAATCTGAGACTCTGCAGCAAATTTCTGCAGCCAGGGATGATTTCTGCCAAATCCAGTGACAATGGAGGATGTGGGTTTCTAGTTAATGCTATCTAGAATTTGAAATAGAAATGCACACTTCATAAAATCTTGCTCTGAGCTCAGTCTTCCAAATAAAACAGAGATGGCATCAAACCCTCCAGGGTTTTATGTTTGCAAAATCCCCACCAAGTTTGCTGCAAGCTTGGAGAGAAATTTGGGAGTTTTACTCACAGCATGAACTCAGAATGCCACTGAAGGTGGGATCTGAGGGTTGACAGCCCCTCTGGGGGCTATTTCTGATATTACTATTTCCAGCTTCTCCCTGTCCTTCAGCTGGAGATCATTGGGGCTGCAGGATGGTGGCACATCTTCTCTCTGTGTCACTGCAGTGCTCGGAATAGCAATGGAACCTGCAATAATTGCTGGGCTGGATTAATACCCTGGGCTGTGTGTGGGGGATGCACAGCCCAGCAGCCACTTCAGGGGCAGGACTGAGACCTCTGACAGTGAGCTGGGGCAGCAACAGCCAAAATCCATCCTGGATCTGCTGCAGCTCTTTGGGAGGCACCATTAGGGTTACAGCTACCTCCAGATACACCGTTCTTGCTACCTGTGAGGACATGCTGGCAGGTAGAGTGCTGAAAATGGATGTTTATAGCACCCTAAAACTGCAATCCTGAATGCTGCCCTTTCAATAAAAAAGCCTGGGCTTGGGCAGGGAGGGAAAACTGCTGAGGTTCTGTTAAACAGTAGTTCATTTTGCAAGATCATTGCCACCATTTGCACTAATTGACAATATTTTTACAGTAATCTTTGTTAAAAGACAGAATTTCTCAAGTATCCTTTTTCCTAGGAAAAGAAAAGTTGATTATGTTAATGTTCAGTATATTAAAGGCATCATCCTAATTTTGGGAGAAAGATAAACCGGAATAATTGCCCTCCTTTGTTTAATAAACTTCCCCTAAAATATATTTTTAAAAAATTCAGTGAAGTTCTGTTCCTCTCTGCTCTGATAAAGAATTCTTTTTGTTAGTCCCTCGAGTGGATGCTTAAGTCAGGTCTCGCTGTAATTACACACCTCGCAGCAGTGCAGGAGACTTAATTAAGAGAGTCACTGTAGGTGTGTTGTCAGACGGATACAACCAGTGCTGCTGGAGGAGGCACCAGCATCCAGCTGCAGTGGGCATGTTGAGGAAGAAAATTCAAGTTTGCAGAGGATTTTGAGATCCTCCTGCAAAAAAAAAAAAAAAAAAAAAGAAAAAAGAAAAAAAAAAAGAGCATCGTGGACACACCCAGCAGCCTCTGTTCAAAGCCCCTCAACTCCATCATCAGGGAGTCTGTGGTTTTAAAAATCTCTCTGTACTCACCAGGAGACGCTCTGCCACACGGCAAGATTTCAGATTCTCTCCTCCCCTCCTCCCAAAAGTGTGACTCACCAGTTTCAAATGGTGACATTTCATTCCCAAACTATTCCGGGAGCAGCTGGCTCCATAGCACATGGGGATGTGGGGAGAAGGGAGGAGGGAAGGAAGAGCCAGCTTGCACAGTGAAAACCACTCAATCTCTCCCCCACACAGGTATGTTGCTTTTAAATTTTAGAACCACTTAATTTGGGATACGCTGGCAAATTCCATCGGAGGAAAACAATAAAACAAGCACATTTCGGGGGGGGGAAACAACAACAACAAAAATCTGCACGCTCCAGTGATGCAATTCCCTCTCAGCGAGGAGGGACTGGGAGAGGGGTTTGCTCTCCAGATGGAATGGATGTGAGGAAATGCCCTGTCCCCGCTCTTCACTCTCCGTGCGAGTCTGGGCGAATTTCTGTGTGATGCAGGGCCAGGGTTTAGTCAGCATCAATATCTTAATAATGGTGAACAAATGTATGTGCGGAGGGACGCTGACAACAGCGGAATGACAGAGAAATCCGCGTCAGCTCCCGGTTCCGAGAGGAGTTTGTGTCACATTGCAGTCCGGCATCGCCGTGTCCCTGCTGTGGGGACATCGCTGCCATGAGCACATCCTGCATGTGCGAAGCGGGATGCTGCGGGCATCGGCCTGGCCAGCACACACGTGCAGTTACAGAATCCCAGGACGTTCCGAGCTGGGAGGGACCCACAGGAATCACCGAGCCCAACTCCGACGTGAATGGCCCATCCGGGGATCGAACCCGCCACCTTGGCGTTGCAGCAGTGGCTGGTGCGGTGCCGGGGACAGGAGCGGGATCTCGGAGTGTCACTGTGAGCGTGGGGTCAGAGCAGCCTCCCAGCCCCAGCCCCGTTCACTGATGCTCGCCAAACCGCACGGGGAGGGAGCTGTGCGCGATGGAACCCGCCCGGCAGCGCCGGGATGCCCGCGGGCACTGGCGCGGCAGCCTGGCACCGAGGCACCGGGGACGCCAGGCTTGCAGGGACCATCCCCAGGGAGGCGACAGCCTCGGGGAGACGTGGCGGGGGCCCAGCCCCTGGTTCTCGCTGTGTGTGCCGGATTGGAGTGCCGGGAACAGGCTGTCACAGCCCAGCCCAGCCCCGTGCATGTCTGCACAGGAAATGTTTGATTACAGCTTCATTCATCTCCTCTGCTGCCGTTGGAAAAGGGGACGCTGTTCCTGTGGCTTTCTCTGCCCGGGAGCAGCTTGGGACCTTGCACTGGCCAGATCCAAGCTTAATTCCTCTTTTTTTTTTCCTTGGAGGAGCCCCACTGAAAGCAGTGCTCATTCAAGACAAGGATGGCTCGCTGCTCGATCCAGGCAGGCAGCAGCAATGACCTTGGCTAGGTAACCATCTCCTGAATACAAAGATAGATATAAAAGCAGCAATCCCCTTTTTTAAAAAACACCCTGTCTTCTGCTAAGGTAGGCAAAGGCAGTGGTTTTGTTAAATAAATGCGTCTGTCAGGGCTGGATTTCTTTCCCAGCTTTCCTAAATGCCCTTCACCAGCAGAGAGGGGGAGGGGACCTGCTCTTTGAAGCCTTTTCCTTATGGGAATAGAAAACACGGAAAGAATTCAATTCTCTGCCACAGCCCAGCAGCACTGATCCACACTTCAAACCCCAAAGCCCGGGAGCCCGGCGGGCTGGTGGGTGCTTGGAGCCTGCAGTACCACAGATTAGCCTTGTTCGATATCCAGCATCATTAAGAGTCCCCCGTGGTGTTAAAGCACAGAAAAAGGGGCAGGAATGGAGACTGGGGAAGAAAAATTAGGAAATTCTGTGCAGAAAGAACTGCGGTTATCCAAATCTTTGATCAAAGCACCATCTAGTGAAGAACGGGCTCCTTGCAGCTGGCAGCGCTCTGGGCAGCTGCACCAACATTTGGCTTTCACCACAGGTTTGTTGCTAAAAAACCCCCTCAAATCACCCAAATATGCACAGCCCGTGCTGGACCTGAACGAACAGGAACATGCCCCCCAAATTGCTGCCCTCTCCTTAAATCTTTACGAGTGGAAACTCGTTCCTCTCCTCCCCTCATCTCCCACCAGAGAACCTCAGCCCCCGTGGAACCCGCAGGGAGCGAGGCACAGCAGGAAGAGAAGGATTTCCATATTGTAGTTTGGGAGCTAAGGAAAAGAAAAGGTAAGTGAGCGGTCCAAGGTCGTGCAGGAAGCCAGAGGCAGATCCGGGAATAGAGATCAGCCACCCTGGACCCAGGGATGCCTGAACAATAGCACAGCCTCTCCCTCTGTTGTCATTTAACTCCTTCCTCACCCACAGAACGCAGAGAGGGGTGGGCTCTCCACTCTTGCAGATGCGCCTGCGGCTTTACAGCTCTTGGGGGCCCAGCCCTCAGCCCGTACCTGCTTTTCCCCCTCCAAACCAAGAAGTAAAGGCAATAGAGAAGGACAGGGTTGGATTTCCTGAGAGCAGTGAAGCTGCAGGTAGGAAACAACTTCTGTGCAGTTGGCCTGAGCTGTCCCCTCATCAACTAAAACAACCACAATTAGCACCTTTATATGGAAATGGTACCTCAGCTTTGCCATTTCTGTGTGTGACAAAACATCACTCTCTCCCCTGGAAGCATTCAGCTCCATTAAAATGATTGTGGAGTGTGGGGATCTTTAGCTGCAGGAGGAGAGGATATTGCTGCCTCTCCCTCTTCCCCAGCTTTTGGGTTATCTGCAAGGATCGGGGATTTGCACCACGATCACACATCAGAAATGCAGTTTCACTAGGTCTACACTGTTCTCACACTGAGCTTGGAAATGCTGCAGTGCAGGCTCTGGAGGAGACAGTAATTACAAACAAACCTTATAGAAAATAGCTGGGAAAGAAAAATAATACTCAGGTGGTGGAAAAAAACTGAACTGCAATGAACTGAACCTGCAGCAAAATTCTCCTAGAGACAAGAGCTGAGAGAAATAGTGACCAAGAATACAGAAAGAGTTCTCTGAAAGGAGTTTGATGTCCTTGAGTCAGAGCCCAGTTCCAAACCAGAACTATAACTGAGGCAAAAGTTAACACCATCTTCTTGGGTCACTGTCTGGAAGGGACACAGATAAATCTGCAAACAGCTGCAGGGGCAAAGAATTGGAAAAGCCCTAAGAAGCCCTTATTTTTCTGTTTTCCATCCTAGGTCTGATTTTTTCCCCTACCACCCTAGAATGTTTTCATTGACTCCTATAAACCCAATTATGGGAGCAGGGAGGGGAGGACGAGAGTCTGCAGCCTTGTATGAGAGTCTGAGACAAGAAAATCTTTAATCCTGTCACAGCCTTTTGAACATTTACATCTTCCAGCCACAGGCACTGTGAAACTGGGAGCTCTCAGTTCAAACTAGTTCAAGGATGTTTTCCCTGGGGAAGGGTTTTGTTACCCTGTGGGGATTTCTGCCCAGATCTTTGCTCTTAGGGTAAGCAACCAAAGCTTTTCTTAAAGAAAGAACCTGCATCTTACACTTCTAGGAGAAAAAAAAAAAAAAAAAAAAAAAAAAAAAGTGGCAAATAAGAGCCCACAGGAACTAGGGCACAAAATTGCTGCCCTAGAGATTAGGGTTAAAAGGCTGCAGATCTGCACTCAGTGACTGCAGTAAAGCAGATGTCACCAAACACAAGTGCAAACTCAAATCCTTGAGTTTGGAGATTTTTTCTTTTCTCCTCCTCAAAAAATGAGTTCCTGCATTGCAAGAGGGCAATGAGACAACAGCAGGATGTTTGTCAAGGAAGTGTTAACATGCTAAAAGGATTCCAGCCCTTTGCAGTTGTGGCCTGACAAAATAAGAAAAGAGGAGAGATTTGAGTGCTAATAAAAACAACAGGCATAGTTTTAGATTATGCCAACATTTACCAGTTGGGGCTTGCACAGTCTGCAAACCAGCCCTAGATTTGAGGCAGAGTCTTCACTAATGGTTCTGAGAACAAAGACATGTTGACATAAGTAAATCATCTAATCCCCATCCAGTGCGTGATATGTTAATGAGCAGGTTTAAATCAGAGGTGAATTTGTTGCTAATTACATTAGATTAACCTAAGAAAATGGAATCTCAATCAAAGCAACAAAGTCAAGCTTTACTTCACTGACTTTCCCTCTCCAATTGCAGCTCCAGTCTGACCTCGCTTGGGTGGGAAAGAAGGACTGAAATGGCTTTTTCCAGCTCTGATTTTCAGAGGACTACAGCTCCCAGTAAGGCTGCCATGGCATAAACCTTCTTCTGGGTTTTATTTTTCGAGTTTATTTGTGTAAATAAAATTATTGATTCTTCCATTTCATTACATATTGTCCCTGAAGTCATAAAAGTGCATTATCATGCTTCCTTTCAGATGGTAGTTATTAGGAAGATTTTGAATTATTTTCTCATCTTTTCCCTGAAATATTGATCCCCTACTAATGATGAAGTAGCACTGAAGCTTTGAATTAATTTCAATGTTTTCCCTATTAGAAGAGAGGAGCAGAAAAAAGTTACCACAAAAAATTGATGATAAAACCATCTTTCAAAGAACTGCTGCAAAAAGCTGTCCTTTATCTCAGTGCTGTCCACAGGGAAAGACGTCTGGGATTAACTGCCCTTGGAAACATTTAAGTATCTCTGACTGCCTCTGTAAATATGCCTTTTGCTCACAATAACCTTCACAAAGAGGTGGAGAAGCTCCCTGTGCCTTTCCTTTCTCAGGGCAAGAGTCCTGACACGTTTGGACTTTGGGCTTTTGGGATCATGAAGCCAGGTTTGTGCCACAGCTTGGCAGCGCTCCATGGCCCTGAGCAGTGCCAGCACCCGAGCCAGGGGATTTAAATCTGCACAATCTGCTGCACATTCAGGCCCCATTTCTGCACAGAGCTCATGGAAAAGCAGAGAAATCGGGTTTTCTCCATCATGGATTTGAAAGAGGCTCTGCAGAAATGCTTCTTTTTTTCCTACAGGAATTTACTGTTCCTCACAGTCAGGCCTTGCACAGAGCCCTGTCCTGTGCCAGTGTCCCTCTCAGGCACAGGGTGGGATTTTGGGGATGTCCTTTGCAGGACCAAGAGCTGCGTGTGGGTCCCTTCCAACCGAGCTTTTTCTGTGATTGTTTCTGATCTCCAGTTTTCATGTGAAGATATCAAAGAATTTAGGTTGGTGTAATCAGCAATGAGCAGGTAAAACAGTGACCACAGCAGCTGGGAATTCAGGATGTGCAGGGAGAGGTCAGAGATGGACCAGGATCTGTTCCGTGGGGCCCAGCAATGGCACAAGAGGAGTGGACACAAACTGATGCCCAGGAAGCTCCAGCTGGACATGAGAAGAAACTTCCCCGAGCAGAGCCCGAGCTGAGCAGAGAGCAGAGAGGGCGTGGAGCCTCCCTCACCGGGGATATTCCGGAGCTGCCTGGATGCAACCCCGTGCCGTGCTCTGGGACGGCCGTGCTGAGCAGGGAAGCGGAACCAGATGCCCCACAGTCCCTTCCAGCCTGACCTCTTTGGGATTTTGGGATTCTGGGACTGAGGACACTGCCCACCCCGAGGGGAACCCCGAGAGGGCAGAACCCCTGGTTGGCAGCACCGCTTCCCGGCCGGGCAGCATAGGCGGGGGGACAGGTGAGGGCAGCCGCTCTGCGGAAGCCACTTCCGGTTGGCGTCAGGGCGGAGCGGAGCCCGGGCGGAAGTGCCGGGCGCCACTTCCGGCGGTGGCCATGGTGACGGCGGCGGCCAGGTGGGGACAGCGGGGACACCGAGGGACAGGAGGGGCCGGGGGACACCCGGGTGGGGCACTGAGAGGGGTGAGGGCCTGGGAAATGCGGTAGAGCTTGGGGGAGCGCGGCGCTGGTGCGCGCAGGGACGGCCAGCGCTCTCCGGGACAGAGTTCACCGCTGGTACTGCCATTAAATACCTAATTATAGATAAATCAGGGAAGCAGCCGGAGGTCATGTTCTCCGGAGGTTTAAGTGGTTCTTGATTTGGTAAATGTTTGCAAAATGCTTTCTTTGGAACAACAAATGTTTCGGTTTTTTTCATCAGGTCGCCTTTGTTTGTGTCTCAAACACCAACAGAGGAGTTCCGCGTGGGAGGGTGGAATTACAGTTTGTGACTGAGTAAAAGTGGCAGGAAGATTAATGAGAGGACGGTTTAATAGAATCCTAGGCTGGTTCGGGTTGAAAGGACCTTAAACCCCATCTCCTTCTACCCCTGCCATGGACACCGACACCTTCCACTAGACCAGGTGGAAAACCAGATAAATTTCTCAAGTCCAGGCTGGTTTTTGGGCACTGGAAACATTTTTTTTTCCCTTCCTGCTACACCATGGGTTGAGGTTGTTGTTTTGCATAACAATTATGAAAGAACTTAGGCAGGATGCACTGAATGACTGCTGAGATACAACAGAGGGTTTCCTTAGGTGATGCTTCAGGTAATGCCTGGGTGGCAGCTTTCCTTTGAGAATTCCAGCTGGGCTGTTGTTTTCCTTCTGTTTCCTGTTTGGAATGAGGAGCTCTGTCCAGTTGCTGCATTCTACTGGTTTCAGAAGCTTTGAGTTCACTTCTATCTTCTCAATGTGGGGGTTAAATTCCCCCCCTCCATTGGAAAGGTCAGAGCCTGTATTCCCAAGGTTTGTTTTTAGAGGCTGAGCTGGCATTGGACACTTGCTTGGATCGCTGCCATTTCCAAATTTAAGTCGGGGCTGTCCTGCTCAGGGACTGAGGGAGCTCCAGCTCAGAGTCACTGCAAGTGAGCCCCTTTCTCAGGTAGGACATTGTGCTTTCTTCAGGCTAAACTCCTCACTCTAGCCTAGAAGGGCTGTGCTTTCTGCCTTAGGAAAAGCAGATTTTTTTCCCCCTTCCTTTTATCCCCCAGCTGTTGGGTTTGGGAGTGCAGCCTCCCAGTTGCTGCCACTCCTCACCTAAAGGACAGTGTGATTCTGGGAGCCTGAAGCTGCACAATCAGAGTGGTTTGGGAGAAGCTTTCAGGAGTTTGGTTGTTTAGGACCTGGTCTCATCTTTGCTGCCTTTAGTGCACCCTTGACCTTATTAATTAATATCCTTGTTCCTTCAGAAACCATTATCCTGGCTTTTATAGGACAACGTCCAGTTTTGTTTTAAGGGGAAAGTTCTGGGTTTATTTTTAATTGGATAAATGTGATTTATTCTATGGGAAGCCTTCAAAAAGTTTCCTGCCACCTGTATTTGCTCACATTATCAGTGTTCTTATTTCTGCTCTCTTAATAACCTGCATGTTCCAATCCTGCCTTTTGGGATGGAGAATTGGGAATTACAGGACTTGGTTTGCACCAGTTTATGAGCAGTGGCTTCTCCCCCTCTGAAACATTACTTGTTAATCACAGGGATTTATTTTTCAGCATGAATACCCAAATTATTGAACAAAGGTGACACTGGGCTCTCAGACCTTTGAGCAGGAGGCCTGAGATAATCAGTTCATCTCAAATTAGGTGTGGAACCCACGTGTTCCCCACCCTCACCCCCATTTTTAATGTGACACAGCATTACCTGTGCTGGGCTGTCTTTGGCTACTTCAGTGTTACCTAAAGTTGGCTTTGTGATAGAAGCAGAAGTTCTGTTCCAAATAATTTATTCAGCTGGGTTGTCCTTCTCAAGTCTGACTGAACTGAGATGTTTTTTTGTTTTGGGGTTTTTTAAAATGGACATTTGAGCACCTTGGAAGAAGGAACTGCATCTGCATGCCCCAATATAAAGGGATTTAGATCTCTGATTGGCAAATCCTTCTTTCCCATCCCAATTTCCTCTCCCCAGAGCTGTTACCTGTTGGTTCAGGCTCCAGCCTGGAAGCTGCCAGAGCAGGTTGTTGCTCCTGCCTGGCTTCTTGGTTTTCTGCAGCCCTCAGGCAGAGATGGACAATCTGCCCAGTTCCTGTGTATAACATGGAGAAAAAGGAAAGAAAAACAATAAAAAACTTGGAAAAACTTTTCAGTTCTTAGTGTGCTTTAGTTAGGAGAGGTGTCAGGAAAGCCTCCTCTTCCCAGTTACCTTTTCACCTGCATCTCACTGAAACCAGAGCAGAGCCAGATTTTTCCAGTGCCTCATGAAGGAAGTGCCACTGCACCTGTCAGCTCCCACTTTGGAAATAATGAAAGAGCCTAAACGTGGGCTGAAGATTTTTTTTTTTTTTTTGATTCCAGAATGTCCTGTAAGCCCAATGTCAGCACAGCACCTGTTGTCCCTGCCCACACCTCGTGTTGTGAATCTCAAGAGACCTTTGAGACAGCAAAAAAAAGGGAAATCATAAAGAAGGCAGCTGCTTTCAATGACCAGCTGAGCATGAACCAGTCAGGGGAAGCCTGAAAATCCTGTGGCCTTGTGTCAAAACTTCTCTTTCCCAGGAATTGCTGTAGGGAAGATCCATTCTCTCATGTCAAATGAACTGTACCAGTCCCTGGCTGCAAACCAGTCCAAAATACACCCTGTGTGCTCTCCCTCAGCACAGGGGTGGAGGAATAAGATGCTCTTCAGTGGCCTGAGCTGAATCCTCCTTTTGGGTTTCTGCTTTCCCACTCTGGGCACACTCCCTGTGCTCAGGGGAGCTGCTGTTCCAGTGTCTCCCTGCATTATCCACACTGGATCACACCAGGAAGGACTTCAGACACACACATGAGTCAGTTTGGGAATGGGAAGCTCCAAAGGACCCCAGGAAGAGTTGTGTTCTAACATGATGCCTTTGTTTTTAGACCTTGCCAAGTTTATTTAGAGCTGTCTTTATGTGTTATTTTATTGTGTTCCAGCTGTACCCCCAGAAATACTTACTCAGTTCACTATTAATTCAGCAAGCTGTTCACTGAGCAGCTATTTGAGGAATTCTCTCCAAGCCCCTGATGGATATCTGGAAGAGCCTGACATTTTCCACATTAGCTCTGTTCCATGGCATGCAGAGCCTCTGCCATCCCCTCAGTTCCACAAGCTCAGTCCTACTCAAAGACACTGAATTCTGCCTTAGCATTGTAGCTACCTCTTGTTTTCTGCTTCTTGTGCTGTCCTTTTGTTTGGAGGAGCACAACTTGTGTGCCCAGAATTTCCCAGTATCCTCCCAGTTCAGACTGCAAGAGTTCAAACTCTGCCTGCACAAGAAAGAAGAAGGGAAGGGAAAATACCCTGATGTTTGGTTTTGACTTCATGTGTGACCCAGAAGATTTCAGGAAGGGGTTGTAGTTAACTTCACTCTTTCACCAAGCTTTGATAAAAGCTCAGGGATACACAGAGGGAAAATTAGTGGCCTTTTCACAGAAGTCCTGCTTGCTCTTTGGCCCTGTAGTAAGCTGTCACATAAACTACTCCCTTGAAGGAATGGCTTAGCAAGGGGATTAGGCTATGCCTTGGTATCAGAATCCAATTCCAGGATGAGATTTCAGTGTATTAAGCAAATAACTGGCTCAGAGAGAAAACCTGGAGCCTCCAGAAGACAGACTGGCTTATGTCCATCTGGGATAATACACAGTAACTGATCTCTGGCTTATAGATACTCTGGTACTGGCTGTTCTAGAGAAATCTGAACAGTTTTATACAATCAGAAGAATGTGGAGAAATATCCCAGCCCTGAGGAACTTCCACATAAGAGGCTGAAATTAGGGCAAAACATGGAAACAGCATCCCTGAACCCAAGTTTGTTACATGACAGCTGACAGGATGCAATGCCAAGTGTCCTGCTGGGATGTTCACATTACTATTTAAATGCTTAAATTTGGTTACTGATGTGAACTTTCCAAAGCTTAAATGAAGGGATGAGAAAATCTGCTGAAGATACAGAGGTATCTTCGTGGTTTATTGGTGACTTAAGGCAGGGTTAAGAAAAATAATTTCAAAATAGTTTTCAAGCCTTTGCTCATTTTCTTCATGGTGAAATGATCTCTTTCTTTTCATCCTGTGGCTGTAGGAAAACAGTTCAGAAAGGGAAGCTCATGGATTTCACCAGCACTGTCATCATCCCGCTGCTCTTTGGCAGCTTGGGGATCTTCGCGCTCTTCCGGCTGCTGCAGTGGATGCGGATGCGAGCCTACCTGCAGGACGCCGTGGTGGTGATCACAGGGGCCACCTCTGGCCTGGGGAAAGGTATGGCCCCAAAGCAGGCACCAAGGGCAGGAGCAGCTCCTGGAATAAAGCAGCAATGAGCTCAAAGTTCCTGCTGAGCTGAGTTTTGGGAGATGTGGCACCCACCTGAGTTATAACCACAGCCAGCGCAGATTTGGATGCAAGAAAATCTCAACATTTGGTAGAGAAAATTTTAATCACCCTGTATAAACTGCAATTCATCAAAGCAAGGAATTAGATGCTGGTTTTGTGCTGTCAGGGTTTTTTTCCCTAAATCCTGAAAAAGCCAGGAAGCCACATTGTTTCTTTAAAACCTCCCAGAAGTGGTGTTCTGCATTCATGTACTTCCAGCTGCTCTGCCAAACTTTCCACTCCTTCTCCTTGTCCCTCACCCTCAAGTTAAGGTACCTTTCCTCTCATGGTACAAATCCATCCACTCTAAAGTCAAACTCTTGGCATTATTAACACCAGGGAGTATTTTTTTCCAACAGAAACTTACATTTTTCTTCAGTGGCTACATTCTCTAATTCTGCTTTCTATAATTGCTTTAAAAGCTGCTTGAAGAGAAGACAAGGTGCTGTCTGCTATCAAGGCCTTTCATTGAGTACATTTAGAGAACAAATAGAGCTTTAATTGATGCTGCCTTTGCATGTGAGTTTGTCTCTAAGGACAGGGGTGTTCAGGAACTGGCCAGAGGAGATGAACTGGTTCTGTCTGCCTGCCTCAAACAGAGTGGAAGTGGTAAAGGATCTTGTAGTTCTCATCAAGAAGAGAGGAAATTAGTATTCCAGGAGAGCTTCCAGCTGGACTTCTGTGTGTGCTGTGGGGTGTAGAGACTTCCACCACTGTACAGTAAAGTTTCCTCTCTTATTGACTCATTTGCAAGATCTTTTACAACTCCCCTCACTCCTAGTTATTAATACACCAGACCACCTGTAATTACTGTGTGCTCATTGCCATCCACTGCCATCCCTTGTGCAAACAAGCAGGTTTTGTCCCTCTGGCTCCCAGAGGGGACAGGAACATGCAATTAGGAGAATATCCTGACATCCCTTCTCCAGGCTTTTCCCAGTGAAAGAGAATCACCTTGATGAAGCCATTAAATCCCAGGCTCCCAGAATCTCTGGAGGTGTTCATTAAAATTGAAACTCCTAAGACCTGTGTTAGATGACACACACAAGGTAACTGTGGTTCCTCTTAAGAAGGGCATAAACTCAGAAATGAAGAGAGGCACAGGCAAATTAAGGGGGAGGATGTGCAAACAGCACAGAATCTGTGAGCACAGCAGCTGCCTCACCACTACCACGTGTCTGTCACAGTCCCAGGAGAGTGGCACGAGGCTGTGACCTCGCTGCAGATCAGCCTGGCCATCAGAGAGCAGCAATGAAGCCACCTCAGACCCTGCCAGCAAACAGCAGTTTGATCTCTCACCAGGTCTGGTGTGGATCTGTCCTTTGTCTGGAATTCACATGCCTACTCTTCTCTCTTCCTTGCTTCCTCCACAGAATGTGCCAAAGCTTTCCATGCAGCTGGCTCCAAGGTGGTGCTCTGTGGCAGAGACAGTGGGAAGCTCAAAGGGCTGGTGCAGGAGCTTTGTGCCGTGAAGAATCACCGCAAAAACGTGAGTGTGGCACAAGGACAGGCCTGTGGCCTCAATGTGACCTGGATTTCTGCCTGGGTTGGTGCAGAAGTTACAGAATTGCCTCTGGGTTGTTCTCTTGAGCAATAGGAAAAATGTAACTCCGTGGTTAGGGATAGGAGTACACTGAGCTGGCATGTCATTCCTTGTAAAAACCCCACAAAAAGAAGCCATCTTGGCTAGAAATGGAAGTGAAAGCACATGAGGGCAGAGTGCCCAGACCCCTTACACCTGCACCTCATACACTGAATCTGGAAAAGTGACTTTCTTTCTCTTGGCTTTTATTTTTTATGTCTATGCCTGATGACAGTGGATAAGAAAGGTACTGCTGGCTTCTGCAGAAAATACATGGGTTACGTTTTGCCTTTTTCAGATACTTTTCTTTTAATAAGACAACAGGAAACTTTAGTACTTGAGGAAGATCTCCCTTTCTTAGGCTCAGGGATAAGGAACAGGCTACAGGAGCAGAGAAAGACAAGCACAACCTGCTTCTGTCACGAATTCCTGCCACATGGAACTGCTGCACTGTAGTTGCACAGGGTCTGGATGGCTCTGCTCCTGTGCTTCCAGAGCTGGTGGATCCCATCAGGAGCTGGCACATCCAGTACTGAACTGCATTTTGCTAACTTTAGTTTATTCACAGACACACGAACCTCACACTGTGGTGTTTGACCTCTCGGACACCAAAACTGTGGTAAATGCTGCTGAGGAGATCCTGAGGGCCTTGGGTCACGTGGACATCCTGATCAACAATGCTGGCATCAGCTTCCGAGGCACCATCGTGGACACAGGACTGGATGTGGATAAGAAAGTGATGGAAACAAATTACTTTGGACCTGTAGCCCTCACCAAAGGTACCTGTGATCCACAGGATTTGGCTGATGCCTCTGCACAGCTGAACTGAACTGAGCAGCACAACTGAACACAGCTTCACTTGTGTTTGTAATTGTCCCTGGTACAGGACAGGGTGAAGGGAGGTTTGGAGTTTTGGGCAGGTCTGAGGGCATGACTGTGTGGGAAATAGCCCACTGGAGATGATCCCTGGTTCCATCTCCTCCCTCTAGCCTGGCAGGGACTTGGGAAGAGGTCCAGTTATCCTGTCTGCACTGACAGAACACTGGAGAACGTGGTGGGGGTTCCAGTGGAGCTGCAGCTTTCCTAGGAAGCTTTGGTTACACAGAAAGCTCAGCCTAGAGCGTGTCAGCTGCAGGAAATGGGAAGATATTCTGCTGGCAGGAAAAGCAAGTCCTGCTGCCCACTGTATGGGAGATCAGAGCCACCACAGCAGCCCTTGTGCAACCTCTGGCACAAGGAATCTCCTCACAGGTGAACGTCCCAGCCAGACACAGCTTTAGTCACAGGCATCCCAAGCTCTGTCCCCAACCCCTGCACTGAAGAGGGATCTTGTAATTCCCTTCAGCATCTCTGAGTGCTCTGAAAGCTTTGATTCTTGACAGCAGCAATGGCAGGACTGTTGTCTGAATGGGTCTTTTCTGTCCTTTGCTAGCACTTCTCCCCTCCATGATCAAGAGGAGACAAGGCCACATTGTGGCCATCAGCAGCGTGCAAGGCAAAATAAGCATTCCTTTCAGATCTGCATGTAAGTACCTCCACACAAGATGGGAAAGACATATTTGGGGCACCAGGCTGAATAAATACTTGGCTTCTGCTTCCACATTTAGCTCTCCATGGAATTGGCTGTGTGCAGGGAAGGCAGAGCTGTGCATCACCCTCAATGGGGTCACAAGCCACGGACAGCACTCTTAAATACAAAATCTTAGCCCTGTCCTAAAGTTTTTAAGGGATGGAGAAGGAGAGTATGTTTTGGAAACAGCTTGATACTCCTATCTTAACACTTGAGAGTCACTATAATTCCATAATTTTATGATATTTTTTTCTTGTCATTTGTGTGCATTATCTCCTCTAAGAAAGTAGGATTTTTTTGTTTTATAAATTATGAAGTGCCATAGTACAAACTATGCCAGAACAAAAGCCTAAACAGTCTTGATCCAGCAAACTCTTCATGCTAAATCAGTTATGACAAGAAATATTGGTGAGATTACTGAAAAAAAAAGCCTTTTGAAGATGGATGCATTAAGTGGAGAGCATCTGGCACAGAGGCATCTGTAAATCACTGAAAGTAAACACCAGAAGTAGAGTGGTGATGGCATATGGTGGGTCAGGAATGATGCTGAGTGGGGGAGAGCCTGCAATGTCTGAGCCACGGGGTTTTGCAGGTGATGTGAGTGCAGTTGCTCCAGGAAGTGTGTTCTGAGGAGCTCCCAGAGCGCTTGCAGAGGGACCAGAGCCCCGTGGATGTGGCAGCAGGAGCTCAGCCCTTGCCTGGCTCCTCACAGCCTGTGCTGCGCTGGCTCTGGTGCTGCTGGCGTGGTGGTGGCAGTCACAGGCAGTGACCAAGCCAAAGGAGTCACTCAGCCACTGCATGGGGGAAGATCCTGCCCTAGGCCACGATTCCCTGCTCTCCCTGCCTGTGTGATCTGGTGTTGCCTTGTGTGCAGCCAAGCCCTGAACCTGCTCTGCAAGTCCCCAGTGCTCAGCACGTGCAGGGCAGCCAGCTCTGCCTTCCAAAGGCTTTGGATCTCCTTTATCAGGAGTGGGAGGCAGCTTGGGTTCACTCTGGAGTGCTTTGGCAGGGCTGTGATATTAAGCTCAGGATCCCAGCCAGTTTTCAGCTTGAGTTTATGTTTTGTCTTCCTAAATTGCCTCTGACTCCCACTACCTGTTGCTGCAATTCACTAAACAAAAACAAACGTGGAGGCTGGAGAACAGCTCTTGGGTTTTTGCTGAGAAGTGGCTGCATTTCAGTGAAAAATCCATTCAGAAAGAGAAAATTCTTTCAGCCCTGCTCCTTCTCCTTGGTGCACTGTCTTTTTCCTGTTTTCCAGATGCTGCCTCTAAGCATGCTACCCAGGCCTTCTTTGACTGTCTGCGAGCAGAGGTGGAGCAGTATGACATTGAAGTGACAGTTGTGAGCCCTGGGTACATCCAGACAAACCTGTCCCTCAACGCTGTCACAGCGGATGGATCTCGCTATGGAGGTGAGATTCCACTCGCTGCCCGATTTCTAAAGCATCTCCATGTTATTATAAGGTGTGTCTGCAACACATGGCCTCTGGTGGGGACACAGGTTAGCCCTGAAGGATCAAAAACCAACTTTGGATGCAGGGTAGGAACAGCAATTCCCAAAATTCAGCCTTCCCAGACAGCCATTATTGCCCTGTGGGCCAACTGTGAGGAACTGTGCTCCCATACACAACTGGAATAAAAACCAAAGCAAGCAGCCATGTGCAGGTAGAGCATTCCTGGGAAGGAACAGGAGGTTCCCAGGAGGAAGGGTGCCTCAGTGAGGGTGTACCTGCTGCTCTTGGTGCTCACTCAGCTTTCCCTTGGCAGTTATGGACAAGACCACGGCCGAGGGACAGACGGCGGCCGAGGTGGCTCAGGTGGTTCTCAATGCAGTGGGACAGAAGAAGAAGGAAGTGCTTGTGGCTGGCCTGACCCCCTGCCTGGCTGTCTACCTGAGGAACCTCTGCCCCAGGCTCTTCTTCACCTTAATGGCATCTAGAGCAAAAAAGGAGAAAAAAGTAAAGGGCTCTTAGAGCTCAGCTCCCCTGAGCAGGGAGAAGCTGAGCCCCTGCAGTCAGCTGGGACATCACTGGAGGTGCTCCTGCAGGAAAATCCTTTCTCAAAATTATGTTTACTGTTGCATGGAGACTGGGAAGTGGTTTCCCTACACTGCTGGAAGACAGCACCTAAACCTCAGCTGGAGAAGGAAGGGTGCTTGGACAATGGGGGAGAGCTGCAGCCAGGGAGGCCCTGGCTGGGACACTCCTCACCCCGCTCCAGGCATGCTCAGCTTTACTGGCCTGCTACAAATAAATCCCACCTGTTCTGCCTTCACACCAGCAGAGCTTGGCTGTCCCCACCCCTGTGAAATACAGTCCTCAGCTGGGAGCTCTGGTGGTCAGTGTCTCATTCCCACTGCTTCCAATCTGATCCAGGACATGCTGCTTGCAGTGGGAAACTTCAGAGCCTCTTCCTGTTAACGTGCCAAATCATCTGATAAATTAAGGTCAATCCAGTGCTACTTTTAAAGAAGTAACTGATGAATTTGGCCTTCATTTTACCTGTCTGAATCGTGCCCTACTGATGTACTGGAACAGTTAATTCTGCAGTGAGAGCCCTCTGCAAATCCCAGCCCAAGGAATGCAGGGAAGCACTGGACAGGTAGAAGAGCACAGCAAGGCAGCTGCTGCCAGGACACCCTGCCCAGGTGGCAGCAGCACACCTGGGCCCCCTGCAGCACAGAGCAGGTGTGATCCAGGGGATACCAGGCACTCTCTGGCACTAGAGAAGAATCCATGTGTGTAGGGTGCAGAGTGTAGCAGACAGAGCCTTTGTTCTCATCTGCTTTAAGGCAATCACAGATGCTAATTAGGATCACATCCAGGGGGGAATGATACCTGCCTGTTCAGGTATCACCTCAGGGAGACTGACAGCCTGAAGGGGTGCCATGTTCCATTCTTCACCTCTTCTCATGTGAGGGATACCAGCACCACTAGGAAAAAGGAACTGCTGCACAGAGATAGGACAGAAATAATCTTAAAATTGAAATAAACTTTGCTTGTAGGAGCCCTCCATGTACTTGCCAGCATTTTCCATGTGTCCTGCCTTACATGTCCTGTCTGGGAGTGCACATCTGATGACAAATAATTTAATTGCTACTAAATTAATCCCTTGGTCTACTCCAGCTCCTCACAGCATGTAACATATGAGGAAGGGAAAGCAGGAGGGCTTTGTTTTTCCTTACATCCCTACAAGGTGCTCTTGTACCAGTAGCAGCTGCAGAACAACATGCTTTATCCCAGCCCTCTTTATGGGACCTGTTAGCTTACACAGTGGGAATCCACACAGAGGATTAGTCACACAAACTCTGATATGGGTGTGCAGGCTCAAAAGGACCTTCTCCTTCCAAAAGCCTTTTCTTAACCTTTACAGATTTATAAATGATCTCTGAGAACCAGGATGTGTTTAATGATGACAGTGCTGCTGTTCTGTCAGGATATCCATTCTCTGCCACCTTCCCTGTGGCTGAGGCTGCAGCTGTGTCACAGAAAGGCCTGGGGTTGCATTGACAAGTTGAAGCTTCCAGGTGTGTAGACACATTTTTTCCTGTTAAGATAGGAAAGTAAGGCATTACCTTCTCTGCCTCTCCACAAGGGGAGTGTTGGTGTTAGTTGTGCTTTTCCTTTTGTGTTTCCCACGTTCAGCTCCTCAGTTTCTTGGTGAAATGCAGTGCTCCTGCCAGGCTTGTTCAGCTGCTCCATGTTCTGGTGTTTCAGGTCGTGGCTACCCAGGAAGGACCAAGGGGCTGCTTTGCATTTCTGTGTTCCCATCCAGGACACTGAGGGTGAAACACATCAGGCCTGAGGGAAAAATTATGTGTGGGGAGTTACTGCAGTTACTGTGG
The DNA here is from genome assembly GCA_013401135.1 of Cettia cetti. Lineage (NCBI taxonomy): Eukaryota > Metazoa > Chordata > Aves > Passeriformes > Sylviidae > Cettia > Cettia cetti. Next base: position 137,590 of record VZUI01073082.1, read on the forward strand.
GAACTACAGCTCCAAGGCAGAGGTTGCTGAGGGTGCATCCATTCCCTCTGGAAGTAAATTCCCTCTCAGTGACAAGGGGGGAATGCTGCACACTCCAGAGCGTGCCCACAGTGGGCAGGGTGGGCAGCAAAGTGTGGGGGCTTCTGAAGGGAGGTTTGTCCCCAGCCAGTGTTGATTCCACTGAGCTCCTGGCACCACTTCACATGGATGAGAAATTTTGGAAGTTGTTTTACCATTTCACCATGCACTAAAATACTCCTCTCATTCTCCCAGGTCACCTTGCACAGTACAGCCCTGACTGACAACCAGAATGTCAGAAAGCAATTTAGCTACCTTATCACTGAGATTCCCTGGAAAACAAACCCCTCTGCCCCTCCACCTCAGAATGGAGTAACAGCTGTGTTTTTCACTCAGACTTACCCATTGTGACAGCTAAGCTGAGTTTTCACCTTTCCTCCTGCAATAAAAGACCCCAGGAAACTTGCTAATTTTTAACTCAAGTCTCTGATGCCAGCCATGCATTTAGGGAGCCTGCCATAGTGATCATTCCAGACTTCCAGACCAGGGGAAGCTTAACACAGAAAAGTGTTTGGTGGGGCAAAGGAACTAGCAGCCCTGAGAATTATTCTGCATTTTTCTGAAAAAAAAGACCAGGAATGCCTTTGGTGTGGCCAGCTCAAAGGTATTTCAGGACCTTCTGTAGCAATAAGCAGTATTAGCTGTGGCAGATGTGCCACTGGCTTCAAATCCATCCAGCAGGGACTCTGGAAACACGTCAGGGTGCAAGGGCAGCCTGCCCAGCCTGGCCTAACCACTGAAAGATGAAGTAGTTTCATTTCTTTGCCTCCTCTCTGCCAAGACAACTGTACATTGTTGCTATAAATAGACACTCTGGATCCCAACTTCTTTAACCTTGGAGGGAGAGAGCTCAGCCACTGAACAAAGGGCTGCTGCCACCCAGAAATGTCTCTCTGCCACTGCAGCTCCTCCAGCTGCCCGTGCTGGTGCCCAGGACTGGGAACACCCAGCAAGCCCAGTTTGCTCAGCACACACACAACGGGCTGCATGTCCTGCTGACAGAAAAACTGCCCCAGCAGAGAAGCACAAGTCAGAACGTGGTCAGAACAGCCCATGGAGGCAAGGACAGGGAGAGTCCTTGGTGCCTGCTGTGGCAATTTGGAGAGATAAAGAGAGAAAGGCAGAATTTGGGGTCTGACCCCTGTCAAGGTCAGCGTTTCAGCTGTGAAGGGCAGGCTGCAGCTGCCACTGGAGCAGGGAGCACACAGTGCACAGGCAGCTCCCACTGCAGGCCTTTGCTCTCCTATTCCAAATGTAACACCTGGAGCTGTGCCAGCCCTGCCGGTGCCAGCCACACCCATTCCCCATGTGGTGGGAGGAGATTACAGCCAGCAAGCCCCTGCCTTTAAAAACAACTGGCGATCTCGCAGAAGAATAAAGGCTTCCCATTCTGAGAACAAGATTTTGAGTTTAGAGCTAAAAAATGAATTAATGCACAGGAATGAATTCTAAAATTGCAGGTAACACAGTTACAAGATGCAGTCACGTGGATGCCTTGCAGCAGGAGCAGGCAGCTCCTGTGTTCCAGGCAAAAGCAGTGGAATTGTGTGGTCAGGGCACAGCACAAAGGCAGGACAAGCAGGCTCCCACCCTGGCAGCTCCCAGCCCTGCATGTGGCTCAAGGCATTTCAGAGATGAGTCCACCTTAGGAAGAACTCACAAAAACTGAGCAGAATGTGTTTGTAGCTGGACACTTAAAGTGATATTACTATGATAACAGTGACAAGAGAGCAAGAGCATTTGAAATTCTCATCCTTTAATGGTCAATGATAACTTCTGGCTGGTTCTGTGTAATACAATTAAACAATATACTTAAATGTTTCCCCAAAAAAAAAAAAAAAAGGAAAAAAAAGAAAAAAAAAAAAAAGAAAGGAAAAAAAAAGAAAAAAAAAAAAAAGAAAGCAGCTCTCACACCCCTTCTTTCTATTGCTTTCTTTCATTGACATTCTGCTGCTGGATTGGACTCCCCTGGCCTAACATACGTATCTCAAGTCACCACACATCCACATCTCAAGTGTAACGAAGAACTGAAAAACCTTGGTGCACCAGTGATGTGTTATTTGAAAAATAACAGCTCTATTAAACCAAATCCTTCCCAGTCTCCACCGCTTCTCAGAGGAAAAACAAAATGTTACTGTGGGAGTCTTAATACACTTGTCTTTGTGGGTTTCTCTCTTCCCTGCTGAAGTCATACAGCATAGAGTTCATAGATCTTCTTTACACAGTACACCAGGGCAGCGAGTGCTATCGTGTTGTGCAGTCTCTTTCTGTGCAGGTCGTCCTTCCTCACCAGCACCACGGGAGTGGACGAGGTGAGCGTATGCAGGGGCAGGCGCGAGAGTTTATAGGCATCGTACTCCACCTGGTACTTGCAACAGGGATCAAACTGCCAGGAGATCCCGTAGAGGGTGCAGCAAGCCACGCTCAGCACTCCAGCGGGCAGGGAGATGTAGTGAGAATAATCTACTGGCAGTGCCAGGGGGGTGAAGAGGCAGGTGGTGCCCGCCAGCACGGCCGTCTTGTGCAGGCAGTTCCCCACGGTGATCCAGCGCGCCGTCTCGTCCCCGATGCGCGTGGGCTCGATCACGATGTACTTGTACTGCGCCTCCAGCGCCTGCTCCAGCTCGTACTCAAACTGGTCCTGAGCGTTCTCCCCGTTGTAGATCTCGTGCACAATGTAACAGTCCGTGGAGGACAAGGTCACCCTGGTGAGGGGAAATGAAGAATTAAAACTACAGGGCTGAGGGACGGGCCCTTCACCCACCCGGCTGGGAGAGCAGCACAGAAGTGCCCCAAGTGAGGGCAGCCCCTCAAGGTCGCTGCCTCTGTTTCACAACCAGCAGCTTCTCAACTCAAGCTTCATTTCACATCAGCTGATTACTCCTGCTGTACAGTAATTCATCCCAAAAGAAGGCAACATATTTTTCTTACCTTTTCCTAACTTGGAGGATCTAGAACAATTTGAGAAATAGGGTCTTTGTTTGAACAGTCCTGAAATGGTTTCTCACACCGATGCTCAAGCAGTTTCTTTGGAGAGAGCAGAAGTGTCACTGACACCTTAGTGACCACAACATATCACTGAACAAACCACACAGACTTCAGGAGCTTTCACAGAAACCAAGACAAGCAGCTCACTGATCAGGAGGACGAGCTGCTCTGGGAGGTCTGGAGAGAGGATGCATCTCCAGATGAACACATTTGCTTTCTGATGCAGCTTGCTATTTAGTCCTCTGTATTACCATAGCCTAGTAAATCCATGGTAAATCCAACAAGGACGGCCAAGGAACACTGCTGAGAGGCAAGGCGAAGAAGGCAGCAGAGCACTCAGTTTGTGGCAGAACACTTCATTCCCTCTCCTGAACTGGGATGCAGCAAAGCAAGACACAAGTTTTTAACCTAGGCAAGCATAAGCAGTGAAGAAAGAGCTGCTCACTTTACCTGGGAGCACATTTCCTACTCAGGGGATTCAGGGAACTTGTATTGGAGCAGCAGCTTTCAGCTACCTAATGCCACATCATTTTCCACTTTCCCTCTACCCTCTTCACCACATCACCTTACACCTGCAGCTACATTCATGTACAGACTGCTAAGAAAGAGCATTATGACTGTATACCTGCTCTAAGAAAGGGTAAAAACCCATCCATCAGAACCAGGCAAAATCCTCCTTCAAAGCAGAAATGAATATTTCTGACATACTTGTGCTTAACCAGAGCAAAACTGAGCACGTGGCCTAGCAAAGATAAAAATATCTAGCAGATTCCTTTAGCAGAAGGAGAACAAATCACACATGTGACCTAATCACAGCAGACAAAACAGCCTCATCCTAACAGCATTTAGACCCCCGTGATACCGTGAGGAACACACTGCTGATGTGGAGAACAGAATGAGCACTTTTTGCTCCATTAGTACAGTGGTACTTATGTGCATGCACTGGAAAATAAGGGAGAAAAATACACATTCACAAGCTGCTGTTGCCAAACATTATCCTTAATGTGCAGCTCCACTCAGGCTGCAAAGGGGATTGAGCAGTGGTTGGCTGTAATCAAGAATATTGTTAAATTACGAGCTGTTGCAGACATGGCTGGGTTTGTAACAGCAGCAAACATCAACCAGCAGGACCTGAGAGGCACCACCCTCTCCCAAAGCAGAGTCATAAGCAGTTTCATTAAAAGTCCAGCTAGAATTTATATAACCTACAAGGAAAACTCAACTGACAATGTAGTTATTGAGTTCTTTGCAGTGCATTTCCCCCTTGGCCTGTTCATGGGTAGAAAGAAAAATAAAAATCTACCTTAATTCTGTGTATGCCAGGGGCTTCTTTAGGGCAATGAGCTTGTCAGGCATTGTTGAGAAAATTACTATTAACCCTTCCAGCACAGGATGTGGTGGGCTCTGATGTTCTATAGTGAATTGAGAGGTATTTAGAGAAAAAAAAATTTAAAGACACGACCTATATAAGGAATTTCTAACAAGAAACCAGTTCAGCAGGTGTTACACTGACACCAAGGACACAGCTGGTCATGGTTTCTGCCAAGGATTCTTTTCCCTGATAACAGCTGCTCCAAGTGCAGCTTCTTCCAAATCAAAAATTCCAGTTTCATTGCAAAAGATATATAGAGGCTTAAGGTAACTGCACACCACCACCCCTGACTTTGTGAAACCACTTGCTAGGGCATAATGACTTCATGGAAAAGCTATTGCTGAAAGGCATTTTCAAGCTGGAAGCCAACCCAGAGCTAACACAACCCTCCAGACAAAATTGATATTTCCAACAAGGAGCTTTCAGCTTTTCAACACTTAGTGTTTTGTAATGCCTAGGAACATGCAGATGGGTCTGCAAAATAGAGAAGCAGAATCCAAATTCAACTAAGAACTTCCCAGAGGCTTAGGAACAGCACAGTTGTTGTCATTCCAGATGTCCCTGCCATCACTGGGAAAACATGGATGGAGTGAGCCCATTCCTTCCCTGCCTGTACAAGAGCCATGGGAAGTGAGCTCTAACTGCAGGAATTCAGGATCTGCATTACATGGGATTTCTCCAGGCTCAGCACCAGGACAGGTGGCACGAACCCATCAGCCTCATTTCTCCTCGCTCAGCTCTTGCCTGTTCTCCCCTCTGAACACCCCTTTTTTCCTTTCACCATCATTGCACAAGCAGAGGCACACCACAAACAGCCACCTGTCAGCAGGAATCCAACAGACTGGCCAGAGGCAGCTCTGTCTATCTCCTCTGGAATTTTTTGGCTTGCCAGGCTCTGGGGCTTTATAACAATGAAGTTAAGAAAAGCACAGTCCTGCAATGCCAAAACAAGCAGAATTTAAAGTATGTTCTGCTGGGAAAAATATCACTGGGAACTGAACAGCACAAAGGCTTCGTCCCTGAAAAAGTCTGCCCCCCAACTGTGCTGTTTCTCCAAATGAGTCCTTTAAAATCAGAATAAATCTGTATCATAGTGTTGAAGCTGCAAATGGCAAAACAGCCAATCTAAAAATGACAAATGAAAAGATATCTGCTCAAATAGGACATGAAGAGTCAGCAAGGCAGGCAGCGAATCTGTTTCTGCAGAGGGGAGTGGGGTTATCATGTATTATTCCCACACAAGAACTGGCTGCCCCTAGAGCATGGAAAGCTAAAAACTGTTTGCATTTCAGATGATATAGAAAGGGACACAGATCTGTGAGCTTGAGGAGGTTTCAGCTGAGGACTTCACAGAGGCAACTCTCCTGACACAGCCTTTCCATTGAACACAGCAGCTGCACATGAACAAATCAGTCAAAGCAACTGGATTTGCTCAAACACTGCAGAACGTGGAGTTTGCCTTTTGGAGCTTGTCACCCAACCCCAGCCATGACAAACACAACTGCAGAGCTGTGCAAGCAACTCGGAGCTGGCATCCACCACTTAGCAAGTGTGGGGATTTGATATAAACTCCATTTTACTTAAAAGAATAGTAAATAATCAGAGAGCATCTAATGCCAGAAGACATAAAATGCTGCCAGGTGTTCAGAAGCCTGACAGTCTGTTTACTAGACAGACCAGAGCCTAAAAGCAGTTGTTAATATTATTCAAATTATTTCCAGGACCTGTCTCCCCACTCCAAAGAGGGCACAGTTAAAAAGTTGTACAGCTGTTCTGTAGGAATAGTTCTAGGCCTTATATGCAAATATTTGTTCTATTTCAGCTTCAGGCATTCTGTATTTGAGAACTTTTAGTGTCTCACTCCTGGTGCTGAATGAATGCCTAGATGAGGGAATGTGACAGAACTCTCAGCTATTCACCACAGCAAGATGAAAATCACTTAAAACTCAATGATGTCAAATTCTGGTATTGCCAAAGTTATAAATAAGGAATCCATTGTTAACAGAACTACAGCAGCAGGAGGGGCAGAAGTGTCTGTGTTAGCTATAGAGCAAACTTTAAATTACATCTGGATTGTCTTCCTAACATGGGAATATGGGAGAGCACCAGGAGAGGGTGAACAATAGCAGCCCCAGCACTGAATCAAATCCTGAAATGGTTTGCAAGGGACCTCAAAGCCCATCCATGGGCAGGGACACTTTCCACTAGCCCAGGATGCTCCAAGTCCTGTCCAGCCTGGCCTTGGACACTTCCAGGGATCCAGGGGCAGCCACAGCTGCTCTGGGCACCCTGTGCCAGGCCCTCAACACCCTCACAGGGAAGAATCTCTTATGAAGTTCCAGTCCTCAGAGCAATTCCATTTCTCTGCTCCACCTTGGAAGCAGGCTCCAGAAAACAGCAGGCTGCCTGGTAAATGGAAATTTCAACTGGATAGTCTTTATGGATGAAGAAATAAGTAACATTCTAAAGAGGAGACACAATGTCATTCCAAGTGAAAAGACATTCCCTTTTGCCAGGTGCCAAGTGGCAAAAGCAGAAACAAAGGAACAGTGCACTGAGAACAAGGCAGGGGAAAACATCCTGGGAGAACCCCCAGCATCCTGCTACCACTGCCCAGCTGCAGGGAGAAGCACTGACCCCCCTGAGTTTGTTGTCTTCACCCTAATGGCACCTGCCAGACAGACTCTGGGTGAGGCTTTCAAGTTACCCAGCTATCTCAGTCCTGCAAATGCTCAAAATCACACTTGGAAACAACCTTAAGCTGTACAAGTACAGTTCTGGGCAAAAAGAAAAGTTCTTTTGAGCCCCTCCCATAACACGTAGCTCAAGTTTTGTTTAAGTTTTCTTTCCTGGACAAGAGTTTTGTTTGGAACACCAAACAATCAGATTAACTGAAAATGAAGACCAGTCTGGTAAGTACTTAAAAAAATTAGAAAGGAGAAGCTTGCAACAGTGTGATAACACCTGGTCACAAGCAGCACACACAGTCCAGCTCAGCAGTGCAAAAGGGGTTTCGTGCTGGCTGTGCAAGATACCAGAAAAAGGACATTACAGATGGCCAAAGCATGTCTGGGAGCATTGTCAGCATCTCAGCCAAGCTGGAGGAAGTCAACAGAGTCAAGGCATGACAAATTCAAATACTAAACTTCCCTCCCTCCAACATAAATCCTTCCTGAAATTTAATTTAATTTCAAGATTAAGGAATGAGCTGTGGCCTGGCTTTAATTCTCAGTGGAAATATTCCACCTCCCAGTCATATTCTCCAGTGCACGTTTCTACTCAGGATATGGTACACAGAAAGCACAAACACATCTCACCCTAAACACCTGGAGAATTGTTTCCCTGCTGAAGGTCCCCACAATCTACCAGGCTCAAGCCCTCAGTCAGGGCTGTCAGGCCTGGAGATTTAAGAAGGGCACTCAGGTAGAGGAAGAACAGGAAATGCAGGGCAATAAAGCAAGACTTTAATTCAAAAGATGCACCTTGAATTCAAATAGGAAAAAGGACAGGTGAACATTGGGAAGCTCTTCAAGCAGCCTCAGGGAGGGACAACATTCCCTGAACGCTAAGGAAAACATCACCAGACCATTACAACAAATCCAGACAACAAGGAGGTGTCAATTTTAAGTCAACTAATGATTAGCCAGGCTGATGGAAATAGGTCAATCATTGCTGCAAGCAGAGCACCAGAAATCTGAGCAGTGCAGGTAACGAAAGGAGAGCTCTGTGAGGGCACAGAGGAGCCAGTGCAGGCAGTGGTGATGACATGAAAGCTGTTCTTTCCAGAGTTTGTCAGAACATCTCCCAGGGGAACAAACAACATGCTGTCCACTGCTCTGGCGGGCACCGGGCTGCCTTTTATACAAAAACACCCAGTACAATCCAGTGTCTGTTCTGTATGAAAAAGTTGTTTTGGTCTACAGATTAACAATTCCCTTTAGACAGGCTCCATTAAAGAGTCTATCCAGAATGAAGAAAAACAAATATTTAGTTGGTTCCCTTCGGTGTTTTTGGTTATTTTGTTTAACATTATTATTTCACCACCAGGGCCAGCTGGAGTTCACAGTCAACATCCTTTGAAATTAATGTCCTTACATTCACTCCTAGCAAGGAAAGCACTATTTAACCAATTATAGCTTTCTCTGTATCAATAAAGTCAATTTATGAAGGGACTCAGTCTCCACAGATACGCTGGTCTTTTTTTTTTTTTTTTTTTTGGTCACAATTTTAAATGAAAGCAGCTCTAGTCTCACAGCAGACAGGATTTTATTCAGCACCAAGTCTCCTCACACCACCTCCGACACACAGATGCCTTTTAGAGCGGCTGGCTGGCAACTACAAACACTCCTTGAAGCAGCTCAGTTACCAGGAAAACTGGATCAGCACATTCAGTTCAAAGGAACGTGTCTTTGGACAAGAATCCTGCCCAGAGTAAGAAAACTGTATTCACCCTATAAAAAGCACATGCCATCATGTGATGACATCAGGTCTGTCAGCGCTGCCTTTGCACAACCCGTGCTGCAGCAGCCCAACAGGTTTGGGATCAGCCTCTGATGGAGAGGCAGAGGCTCAGTCATCCACATCTCCTGCTCTGCAGCTGCCAGGAAGAAGCAGCACCTCACTGACATCACCCAAGACCTTTTGGAATTATCCTCCTGTCTCGTTAGTACAGGGTGGCACCTAAGGAGCCAGCAGCTTTTGATGGAGGTTGTGAAACGCTGCTCAGGGGAGGATCTGCTGTTCTGTTCTCTTCCATCCCCTTCTCGCTGGCAAAGGAAAAACAATACAGCAGGTTCATGGAGTGACTCGTGTTTAGGAATATTTTTGATCATAAGATCAAGAGCAATCACAGCTTTGAAAAAAAAAGATCATCTCAAACAACAATTAGATTATTGTACAGGTCACAGATGAAGTTACACAGTAACAACTCACTTTTAAGTCTGCGTCAGTTTTCACCCTGGAAGAATAATTGAAGTTATTAAGTATTCTTTTCCATATTCTGTTTCTTCCCTTCTGCTGGGAGGACATGTCTGCCACATGAAAAACCCACATGGAAACTCCACACCTCCCGTGCTGGGGCAGTGCCAGCACGGGGTGCAGACAGTTTTACCACTGTGGTATTCTTAGTTGTTTATTTAAACCACGCTGATGCAGGAATTCCATTGGCCCTTCCAGTTCAATTACTTTTGAATTCCCTGAACACAGGCAGCATTCCTGCAATTCACATTAGCGCCAGAATTTTCAGGGCTACTTGTGGCTCTCCGTGGCCGTGTAGATTCAACAGCATCAAAGCAAACACTGTTGGATCATAGCAAGGAAACAGAGAGAAGCAAAAACCACAACACAAATTAAGGGGGATATCAGAGTTTCTAATTAAGAGGGATATCAGAGTTTCGAGGCGAGGTGGCAGGACAAAGGAAAACTCAGAAAACAGTGCAGCAGCTTTCAGCAGCTGCCGGTTACATCAGTCAGCCCTGGGGCAGAACAGAAAAATGCCAACGTCAGGAAATGCGGGATAAACCCAGACATTTTCAGCAGGTGGAGAGCTGTGCACACAGATTTTAAAGCAGCTCGACCAGACACTGTCTTAAGCTGTGCCAGGGGAGGTTCAGGTCGGACATTTGGAAAGATTTCTTCACAGAAAGAGTGATTAAATACTGGAATGGGCAGCCCTGGGAGGTGGTGGAGTCACCGTCCCTGGAGGTGTTTAAGGAAAGACTGGGTGGCACTCAGTGCTCTGGTCTGGGTGACGGGGTGGGGATCGGTCACAGGTCGGACTCGATGATCTCAGAGCTCTTTCGAACCTAATTGATTCTGTGAGATTTCCCGCTGTCTCTTTTTCCCATTTTAAAGTTGCGATTCCTAAACTTCCACCGCTGCTTCGTGGGTATTCCCAGCCTGTGCTGGCCGCTCCTCCGCCCTGGCAGAGGCCGGAGCGCGGTACCGAGCTCCCTGCCCGCCGGGGCCCTGGCAGAAGGAGGTCACCCTGGAGGACTTGCCGCTCCCTCCCCGCCTTTAAAAATAGCCGTGGACGGAAGGAGCCTCCCGGGGCCGGCCCTCCTCTACCCGGCCGCCAGCACCGCATCCCGCCGCGGGCAGCGCTGCCCCAGACACGCCGCGGGCCGCGCTGACCTTCCCCGGGCCCGGCCCCGCCGAGCGCCCCCGGCCCCTCCGCGCCTCAGCGCGGCCGCGTCCCGCGCCCGCCCCGCCCGGCCACGCTCCTCTCGCGGCA